>CM035416.1:79253777-79381277 GCA_020310875.1 Ceratopteris richardii
CTAGGGAAAATCAAGGATGATCAAGATAGGATCCACTAGTAGACATGAACTTTAAAATATGGATGTATTATCATTTAGAATACTTGAACCTTATGTTTCAAGAAATTTGGATGATTGAAATAAGTCCACCAAAATTGCCAAGGAATGAGAAGATAATATTTCTCCTCATTTTATTGAGCATGATTTGGGAGGGACTCACTAGACCCGATTTGCTAAAGTTCATACCTTTAGCTAAGTCCTACCAAATACAAATAAAGTATATTTGTATTTGAAAAGGACGAAAAAAATAAGTTGAGAACATCTAAAGATTCCTCTCCTTTCCATTGAAAGTGGTTGATGAAACTAGTTTCCATCCCTTTCAAGATAGAGATAGGATCTCTATCGTAGACTCCTAAAATTATACATTTCTAAGAAGGTACAAAGTGTACAAGAAATGTAAGACTTTAGGAGTTCAAGGTTTGTGGAAGTGCCAAAACGAAGCAGTTAAGCTAAGACGACGAGAAAAGTCCACCCATTTCACTAGTCTACAAGTACAAGGCATGCATGTACATTCAGTTGGACTAAGGGAAAGTGATTTGGGTAGTGAATTTGATTCCTTCTTTTGTTTCAAATTGAGGTAGGTAATAGCCCTTATCTGGTTTTAGGAAACAAATCTAAAGAGAGACATGATCATGCTCAGAGTATAGATCATGGTGCATGGGGGAATACTCCACATATTATACCTACACACATTTTCGAGGATGAAAATGTTAAAGGATGGAAGCATGTTGTATAATTCATGGGTTCATAAGGTTAAGTATATGGATTATAAAGGATAAAATATGATATATATTTGCCTTGGTCTAGCCCTTGAATTACCCTTGGAACATGCCTTGAACCTTTGGATGAAACCCTTGGTTTTAATCCTTGGGGTACTTATTCATATGAGCTCCCAATTTAATGGTTGGAACCTTAGCCTTGATTTATCCTAAGGTGTGGGAACCTTAGTCTTGGGAGAAGATTCACTAGGATCCGCCTTGTGTTTACATGAAAGAAGAGTCCTCATTGATTTAGAAGGCATGTGATAGACCTTGGGAAATTAGAAGGCATGTGATCACCCATGGGAAAGTGTCCACATGGGGGACACTTGGCCAAACCCAAGGACATGCATCCCCTTAGCCTAGAGGTATATAAATGTGTGGAGCTAGATGGGTGGATACATGGTCTCTCTTAGTATGGGTGGTCTTGCTAGTTTATTTAGTGTGTTGGTATTGTTCTACAAAACCATATCTCCATGATATTAGAGACCACTTTGATGTTATACATTGAAGTAGGGACCTAACGGACTAATTGATGATATATTTCACTAGTTCAACACAACAAAAAGGTTATTATGTGAAAGGGGGTTGTTGATATGTCCATTCTACACCCTTTTTTCCAAGCCACGTTCATTCTGTTGCAAACTTGAGAAACCCCACATGCAAATGTAGCCCTTTGCTTGCTTAAGAGATCCAACTGCGTAGAAAAAACATCAATTTTTAGCTCAATTTTCAAAAATGTTAAAACCCTAATTCTTTGGCTAAAATTGATTGTCTATCACGATTGAGAAGGTTTCTCTATCACGATGGGAAGCATGCCCATTGGGGGTTGTCAATCATGATGGATTGGTCAATCGGGATGGACATATGTCTGTCATGCAATGGACAATATCTATTGTGATTGATTGAGTGTTTGTTGCGATTGATAGAAATTATGATGGACTCATTTTATCAGCATAGTTGTCTATCTGGATTGATGAATTTCTATGAGAAGATGTGTCTATTGTGTGAGGTATGTCCGTCGTGATGGACAAGTTATCCATCATGATGGACATATGTCTGCCATTGTCTGTCTATCATCAATCACGCAATTGACACCTTTCAATCGTGATTGATACCTCTATGTGTTGCAAAGGATAGAGAACTCAATTTTTTTGCAATTTCTAGGTTTTTGTGATGTGCACAAAGTCCACACTAGTGTGGTGTGCTTTGTTTTAGCAAATAATGCGTTTTATTATCTGTGTTGATTGACAGAGGCCCTTTCACAGTGCACGCACACAGATTTCATACCTACTAGACCTCTTGTTGCTGCTATGAATGCTGATACCTGCCAAAAAGCTCACAAAACACTCACTCGCTCTCAAAAACACAATGAAGGGAAAGGAGCTAGAGGTGGAAATATGATCCAAAATGGATAATTCAAAGAAGAAGGAGATGGATTTGGGAGATGGTGAGGAAGGTGATGATGATGTAAAAACTAAGAAAAGTAAAGAAATTACCTAATTACTTACCATTCCAACATCGAATCTCTACATCTTATCATCACACGCTGATTTTCAATGCTCAGTCCCCAACAACGACACCAAATTTGGTGTCGCTCTAGCATATTGATGAGTATCAAGGTGAGGAGATCCACCTCATAATTGTCAATCCAACAAGACATGAGGGCGGTATGACGACCATGAGCAAGTGATAGTACAAGTGTGTAAGTGAGAAGCACACCAACATGCACATACATACACATAGGTACACACAATAAGACAAATAGATGGAGTAATAGAATCTTTGATTAGACAAAAACGAGTTTATAATGTGCTTAATTCACTTCAATTTTAAGAAATCCTCCTAAGAAATGAGCTCTCTAGCTCCTTTTATAGTTTTTTACTAGACTTTGGGCCTGTCCAGACCTAGTGTCTGACCTACTTAAGAATTAGGTTCCTATGCCATTTTGGAGGCTCAAACAAGCTCTAAAAATGATGAAAATCACTATATACATAGATCTAACACTCTTCAAGCTCAAGGAATCCTCATCTTCAGCAAAATGGAGTTGGAATTATAAAAAATGGGATTTACAAAGTGATGGAGTGATGAAAATCACTATTGATAATGGTTTGATTTGGAAGAAAAGACTTACTTGGCCTTATTCGTTGGATCTACATTGACATCCTTGTCGATTGGTTCCTGCTTGCCCTTCTCTTTGTCCATAATTGATTTGACTTGTTTGCCTCATGCCTCCTTATCTTTTCAAGCCTTCTCGACCTCCTTGGCTACTGGCAACAATCACCACAACAAGGCATGCCATATGTACCAAACAAAAAATGATTTTCATATGTCCATGAGACGTAAACCATATGGATGCCATATCTCCATAATATCACAGACCACGTTGATGTTATACATTGAAGTAAGGCTCTAGGAATCCTCAATATATTTAGATTTAAAGAGCCAATGGACTAGATAATGAAATATCTCACTAGTTCAACACAAAAAAAGGGTTATTATGTGAAAGGGGGGTGTTGATATGTCCGTTCTCCAACCTTTTTTCCAAGTAGTTTGATTCTCCTACAAAGTCATGTAACCCCACATGCAAGTCCCTCTACTCTATATAAGGATGGAAAATCTCCTTGCATGTGGTATTATGCGAGCTTGCAAAGGGGTCATGGATTCCTCATGATTATTATAACTTCATTTTAGTTCTTCTATTCATTTATTTCATCACGTTTTCATATCTTTTGTTCCTTCTTCCATACTTTGATTAGTGTGTGTTTAGTGCTAATGTAGAAGAAGAGTAGGATTAACCAAAACCTGGAGACATAATGACTTTGTTTTGGTAAAAGTGGATAGGTTAATCCAAATAGTAGGTTCATTCCAATGCATTACAATCAGCTAAGCTCTCTGTAGAAAACATGTACTAGTTATATTGGGTTTTCCACATAGACATTGTGTTAGACTAGGATGAAACATTTCCTAGTCACTTTCTAGGAGTAGTCGTTAGCCAATTGGATACAAAGCATGCATATGACTGAGATTCCACAGATGGATGAGAAAATAGAATGGGTTAAGCAATGGATGAGAAAATAGAATGGGTTAAGTGAAGTATTTCGATGGCGATGCACCGCGCTGCACTCTCCTTCTCGAGAGCTCCACGACGATATGCTCGGAGTTGAAAACCGAGCTCCTGACACCGCACACAGTACTCCGCACAGAGGCTGTAGAATACGCAGAAAACACAATACACAGGGAGCACGAAGACAGACTTCTTAGTCTTACAAATGCGGTCGAACTTACAGTCTGTGACTGACCAGGCCACTATATGTTTTATTAAAGAACATATACAAAGAAGTGTCCGATGGCCATTTGGCCTTTCACATGGACACTAACGGTAACAATCTCCCACTAAAGGCCAATATGGCCAGAGTAACTATGGGAGAAAAAAGAAAGAATGATAAAGAATACCTGAGTGTAAGTATACAAACTATACCTCCCACCTGATGGGCATGTTACACAGTATACAAGTGACTGCGTAAGATCAAGAATCAAGTAACCTCCATCAAGTGACAACAGTGTCGAAAGCTATCCTGTGGTAGAGCTTTAGTCAAAGCATCTGCAGCATTATCTCGAGTGTGAACCTTCTCAAGAATAATGCTCTCAGTGGCTAAGCAATCTCTAATGAAGTGATACCTCACCTCAATATGCTTGGTCTTTGCATGATAGACCGGATTCTTAGCCAAAGCAATGGCACTCTGACTATCACTGAGCAAGTGAGGTACATGCTGAGGCAAACCCATATCACAAGCAAGACGAGAAAGCCACAATGCTTCCTTACATGCCTCACTTGCTGCAACATACTCTGCTTCTGTGGTGGAAACAGCTGTACATTCTTGAAGACGAGATCTCCAAGAGATAGCACCTCCAACAAAATGAAAAATGTACCCTGATGTAGACTTACGATTGTCTACACAACCAGCATAGTCAGAATCTGTGTAACCAATAATGGATGCTTTCCCTCTACCTAAGCATAGACACTTTTCCTTAGTGCCACTCAGATATCTCAAAATCATTTTGACCGCTTCCCAATGTTTCTTGCCAGGATTAGACATATATCTGCTCACAACTCCCACTGCAAATGCAATGTCTGGTCTCGTAGCTACCATAGCATACATGAGACTACCAACAGCAGACTGATAGGGAATTTTGGTCATGAATTCCTTTTCCTCATCTGATTTGGGGCAGTCATCCTTGCTCAATTTCACATATGTGGGTAAAGGTGTACTCAATGCCTTTCCACCCTGCATATTGAATCGGTGAAGTACTTTGGATATGTACTCACTTTGAGACAAGTATATGCATCTTTTACTCCTATCACGAGTAATGCGCATGCCAAGAATATGTTTGGCATCCCCCAAGTCCTTCATATCAAATGTCTGACTCAACTTCTTTTTGAGAATTGACAAATCATAAGAGGACTTCCCAGCAATCAACATATCATCGACGTAAAGTATCAAGCATATCAAGCTGCCATCAGAACATCTCTTTGTGTAGAGACAATGATCCTCATTGCTCCAAGAATAGCCTTGGGACTTCATAAAAGCATCAAACTTTTGGTACCATTGTCTAGGAGACTGTTTAAGTCCATACAAGCTCTTCTTGAGCTTACAAACTAGACTTTCCTTGCCAGGAACTACATAACCCTCTGGTTGTTCCATATAGATCTCATCTGTAAGATCTCCATGCAAGAAAGCTGTTTTCACATCCATTTGGACTAGCTCTAAGTCCTCCATTGCAACGAATCCAAGCTACATGCGCAAAGTAGTCATCTTGACCACTGGAGAGAAGATTTCCTCAAAATCAACACCATGTTGTTGCTTAAAACCCTTTGCAACAAGTCGTGCTTTATATTTTGGAGAAGCACTATCTGATGTGAATTTTAGCTTATATACCCATTTACATGGTAAAGCTTTCCTGCCCTTTGGCAAAGGTACTAAGTCCCAAGTACCATTCTTGTGAATAGAATCCAACTCACTCTTCATGGCACGCTCCCACTTGACATGATCCTCTGTCTCAATAGCCTCTTTGTAGCAAGAGGGCTCACCGGCATCTGTTAGCATAACAAAATCTAAACTTGGAACATATCTATCAGGTGGATATGAGACACGTGCAGAACGTCTCAATGGTTGCTGAAGAGGAACATGTGCAGACTGATCTGAATGGACATTCTCTTGAACATCCCTATGTGCAGCATTTTTATGCATGCTAACCGGAGGACTAGTATCCTCAAACACCACTCTTCTCACTTCAACCTCCTTAATGGGCTGTTTATGCATCTTAGACTCATTAAAAATGACATCACTACTTCTGATCACTGACCGTGTTTCAGGATCCCATAAGCGATATCCAAATTGTCCTTCTTGACCATATCCAAGAAAAATGCATTTCTTTGACTTATGGTCCAACTTCTGTATAAGATTCTTGGGTATATGAACATATGCTTCACACCCAAAAACTCGAAGATGATCATAATATGGTGGTTTCCCTGTCCGTAACTCTTGTGCCACTTTCAGACCTTTGGCAGTACTAGGTGAAAGGTTAATCACATGAACTACAGTCAATACTGCTTCTGCCCAAAAACCTTGTGAGAGGTTTGCATGATGCAACATAGAGACTACTCTATCTTGAATAGTTCTATTCATCCTCTCAGCTACACCATTCTGTACTGGGGTATAAGGAGCTGTAAACTCTCTACGAATCCCTCTACACTGATAGAAAAGGCTGAATTCATGTGAGGTATACTCACCCCCATTATCTGAACGTAAAGCCTTAAGCTTAGTTCCTTTTTCAGCCTCAACTGAAGCAAGCCATTTTCTAAAAGTAGGGAATACATCATCCTTCGATTTGATAGGATATACCCAGACTTTTCTAGTAGCATCATCTATGAAAGTGACAAAGTAAAGAGAACCACCTAAGGACCTAGTGGGCATAGGACCACACACATCTGTATGAACAAGATCTAAAGGCTGAATTGAAGAGTCAATGTGCGTTTTATGCACATTTCTGGTTTGCTTTCCATATTGACAATGCTCACAAAATGAAAAATCAGAGAAAGATAACACAGGTAAGTAGCGAGAACGAGAAAGATTTTCCATTCCACTACAAGATATATGGCCCAAACGACCATGCCAAATACAAGCCATAGGCTGTTCAGTAACAGCTAACAAGTGTTCTTTTTGTGATACAAATAAAGGGTAAAGTGAGCCAACTTTCCTTCCTTTTGCAATAACCATATTGCCCTTTGATATACGAAAGGACTGAGCATAGAAGACCACCTTGTAACCAAGGTCATCAAGTTGACCAACTGACATCAAATTGCGTGATAAATGAGGTACATGGCGTACATTATGCATAGTAAATTTTGAACCGTCAATGAACTACACAACTACATCTCCAATCCCCACAACATCACACTGGTAAGAGTCACCAAGTCTCACGGTACCAAGAGACTTTGCTGCATAATTAGAGAACCATTCTCTATGTGGTGTCACATGGAAAGAAGCACCAGAATCTAGCAGCCAGGTGTGGGAAAGAGAATCAGCCATAAGTGCCTCAGATGGCACAGTACTATCAAGTGTCAACACATCAACATCATCAGAAATAGCATTAATTTCTTCAATCTTCATAGTCGAAGTAGATGGTGCAGGTAACTGTTTAACATGCCCATCAACATTCTGTCCTTTACCTTTAGCATTCTTTAATGCATAACAGTCTTTCTTCATGTGTCCTTTCTTACGACAATAATGGCATTCAATATCCCTCTTCCTTGATTTACTTCTGCTCTTATTCCGTTGACCATTCTTTTCCTTGTTCTTGCTCCTGCCACGTTGTTGATTCTTTCCTTGGTAAGAATCACGAACATTATATGCATCTCCACTCTGAGTGCCAACCATAGATTTTCTACGAATCTCCTCACTCAAGAGTGCTCCACATATGTCATCATAGACGAGTTTACCACCTGGTGCACTATTGCTAATAGCTGTGCAAAATGTATCCCATGATGATGGCAGGGTGCATAACAGCAATACTGCTTTCATTTCATTTTCCATATCCATTTTCTGAGCCTGTAACTGGGAGAATATGGCATCAAACTCATTTAGATGAGCAGCAACACTATCTGTGTCCTTCATACGAAGGTCGTATAATTTTCTCATCAGATATACTTTATTTGATGCCGTCTCTTTTCATATGTATTGCATAACTTCTTCCAAAGCTCCTCTGCACTTTCACAGTCTAATACTGTAAAGTAAACATTATCTGCCAGGTGCAAGCGAATGGTAGACCTGGCCATTTCATCTAACTCATCCCAATCATCTTCATCCATGTCAGCAGGCTTCTTTGAAATCCCATTTACTGGCTTCCATTGCCTTCTTTGAATCAGCATATCTTTAATCTGATTCTTCCATAGAGCAAAGTTTGTGCCATCAAATTTTCGGATCTCAAAATGGTCTTTGCCCTGCAAGTTATAGCTCCTCCTCGGAACGCTAGCACTAGACCCTGATCCACCGGATGTGCCTGAGACCTCTGATGCCATGATCGTAGAGAACTGAATAGAATGATAATGGAGCTAGAAGAGTCCAAACACCAACAAATAAGTGTATCAAGGAGTAAATCGACCACTATATAATTGACTAAACCAGAAATCTGGAAAAATTTTGCCAGAGTATCCTCTGCAAAATTAGCATATGACCAGTGTCAAAGTATCATAAAACTGCAAGTACTGACATGTCTACCTGCATAGTGAATCACTGACTCCACTGCATATAATCAGTTACCCAATAGAAGCCAACTAGGCTTATCGAGCACTATGAACAACTATCATACATCTCCTATGGCGAGGCTGGGTAAGTCTTCCACCTGCATCACCGAAGAGACCCCGACATCTGGGTGTCTCCCAGTTAAGAAAACCTCACCACGACCCTCTTTATCAAACGTAAAAGGCTTTATGCAAAGAACGTAACCGCTATATCAATGCCCACATGGATGTACATAAGCGATATCCACAGAAGCGTACATGGTGTGTATGTGCTCAATATATGCAGTAAAATGACACTAAAAGGCTGAATACATAGCCCAAAAACTAGCCAATAACACCTGCAAGTGTCTATCAACTCTGATGTTTTAGGCTTTAAAAACCTGCATAAATTTGCAGCAACTGCTCCCACCAAAACTGAAAACCCCTCAAGAAACCTGTAGTTTTACGATTGTGGCTGAAAATACAGCCCCAAAGGTTGATATTTATTGTCTGAGAAGTACAAGGAACACTCTTCTTGATGTTCTTGGACCTGTGTGAAGAGAACTACGTGCAAAAGTACTCCGAAATGGCTCCAAAAACACCCCAAAATTGCTTCAGAAATAGGCTTTAAAAGCAAAAATGAAGCTTGAGGGACCAAAACTTGTTCAAGGTAATGTCAACCTTAGTCTTTCCCCTTCTTCAAACACCACAACAGTGTAGCTTAGTGGCAAGAGATTGCCAAAGTTAAGCGAGCTCTGGGGGGAACAGTACTGGGATGGGTGACCTCCCGGGAAGTACCGGGAACCTCTATATTCCTTGATCGTTGAGGTCCTCCCTCGCGCGCAGCCAACGGCGCCAACGGTGACTTCGGTGACTCGGATGACAAGGTATGCCAAGGTCTATGCCTTGGTCGCCGCCTTAGTCGAAAGCCTGGGGGGGTGTGCTCGCTTCGCTCGCACAAAAGGAACAAACCTTTTTGACTCGAACTGCTATGATACCAGTGAAGTATTTCGATGGCGATGCACCGCGCTGCACTCTCCTTCTCGAGAGCTCCACGACGATATGCTCGGAGTTCAAAACCGAGCACCTGACGCCGCGCACAGTACTCCGCACAGAGGTGTAGAATACGCAGAAAACACAATACACAGGGAGCACGAAGACAGACTTCTTAGTCTTACAAATGCGGTCGAACTTACAGTCCGTGACTGACCAGGCCACTATATGTTTTATTAAAGAACATATACACAGAAGTGT
Source organism: Ceratopteris richardii (assembly GCA_020310875.1). Lineage (NCBI taxonomy): Eukaryota > Viridiplantae > Streptophyta > Polypodiopsida > Polypodiales > Pteridaceae > Ceratopteris > Ceratopteris richardii. Next base: position 79,263,612 of record CM035416.1, read on the forward strand.
GCGATGGCCATTTGGCCTTTCACATGGACACTAACGGTAACATTAAGCAGACCTTAAAGTATATCTTTCTATATAAGTTAAAGAATTGAAAAATAATTAGGAAGCGTACTTATTTATAGTAGAGTTTTGGATATTATTTGTGCGAAGAACTATTTTGTCAACAAATTGTCCATTCATGCATGCATATGTATAGGAGTTAGCCAATAGCTGTTTATGCATTAGGATTGTAGCATGAGAGACTCAAAACTACAAGAAATTTTTGAAAGAGCTGAACGAAATTATTCGGCTTGCAAAAAACATCATTAAGAGAGCTTCATATAGGGCTAGGTGTTGTGATGTGCCTCAACGAATACAAATCAATTTGAGGTAGGAGAGAAAGTCTATCTTAGAGTTCCATCCAATTCTAAAGCCATGGAAAAAACACCCTATGAAAAGCCCCAAGTAATATGGTCCTTTCAGAATACCTAAGAGAATATGAAGTATGGGTTATTACCTCCAATTTTCTAAACGATTGCCACTTGAATAGTGCTACAATATGAGAGAGAGAGAGAGAGTTGATATTGTAAATGATTGTATGGATAGGAGGTAAGTCCATTGCCATCACACTTGTATCTGTGGTTGTGTGTGGAGAGCCTAAAAATCCCTCTTTATCTTCTAATGGATGGATTGTATCTGTAAAATATACATAGAACATTAGTGGCATGAACATGGGCAGCTTAGGATAGTCATTGTAGATGTGTGTAGAATGTTACCCCTTTACATTTTCCTAAATGAGATGATGATCATTTCAAGTGGATTGGGGGTTGTTCTTATGACTAACCATTACCCTTGAGGGATGATACAATGTGTTGATCGTTTCAGCCTGATAAAAGTGTTAATTCATTTTTCTTTTATTTTCACTAAGAATTGTTTTGTTTCAAGGGCCATTGTTTTCAAGTGGCGTCGATGTCGTTTTCCTTAGCATGTTGTTTTGTTATTGAGGGCCGTAATGTGGGAGATTGTGCCATTCGTCTAGAATGCTTTTCGTGGGAGATTTGAAGTCTTCAACGAAAACCTATTGAAAATCGACCCATGTGTGAAATTGTGGTCAATCAAGTACCAAGTTGTTGTAGGCTCTTCCAAAAGGAGTTGTTCGGTGATAGACTTGTAGAGTCTTCCAAAAGAAAATCTTGGGTTTTGAGGGGAGGGTCCATTGTAGGGTTGGAAAGGGGGCTTTCTCTTTGTTTTGGGTAGACCCTCACATGGTTTCCCTTCGTAGGATGTTTAAAAAAAAAGAATCAGAAGAGTTTCAAGCACTCGCACTGCATAGGACACTTCTTTGGGTTGCATCTCCTAGTCAACGCTCTCAAAACTTGGTTCGGAAAAGAGTGGTTTCCATAGGCATCATGATAGAAAAGTGTCGATTTCTACAAGTCAATCATATCCTATTGTTCAACACATGGATTTCCAATATGTCCATATGGGTACAAGTGGAAGATATAGAGGAACTGAAGGAAGAATGATTGCAAGAATGAAGGAATAGGAAGTGAGGCAACCTGGTTTGATCATCGACTTTACGTTCTCAAATACCTTCACAAAGAAGAAGGTGGAGTCTTGTGACAACCAAGTGAAGGCCCCACTTTCAAACCCATGGAAGTGGTCAAATAGTGGAAAATTGGAACATAGATAAGTATTGATTGTCTCAAGCCAGCCAGAGGGTATAGGAAAAAACAAAAAACAAGTGAAAAAAGAAGATAATTAGAAAAAAAAATCCTCCAAAAAGAAAAAAGATCTATAAGTAAACTCCACGACCTCTCGTTGCATCATTCTTGGGTCTCCAAAAAGGGGGGGGGGGGACAAAGGGGAAGTTATTAAGGCTCAAGATTGATGTGCCTTCTAAACCTCACGAGCTTTAATAGCAATAACCATTGGATAACTCTTGGTGCATGAGCAAGCCTAAATGCTTGTCTTTGTGCACTAGGACTTCACACGAAATTTGAGGCACAAGCTCATACATATACTTGTATTGCTTGATTAACTTGGCCAAAAGTAAAGAAGAGATTAGGAGCTAATCTCATCGATATAATGAGATCCAAATTCCATGACCATATTTGAATTAAAATTCAAAATAACCCCTAAAATTATGGATCACTTTTATGTAGATCAACCAACAATCATGCGTGGAAAAGTGTATTTATACGCGAGTCTTTTAGTCCTCATGGTTTTGTTGTTGAAGTCGTTGGTTTTTCTCCTTCACACAAGTTAGATGTCATTGTATGAGTACCATATTACATGTAAGCTTTGTGCTATGCTTCATTTGTGTCCGTAGATGACCTTCCATGTCTTTGACTACTTGTTGATCCATGTCTTGTATCCTCGTGTTCTTCTGTTCTTCTGTGCCAATAGATTATACTCTTGTCGAAGTTGGTTTGCACAACTTATCATCGTAGCTAGATCTGAGTCCACTAGTAATGTATGTATGTTGCTCTAGCACAATGGTGAGAATCACGTTAAGAAGATCCACCTCCTTAATGTCAATCCGCGGAAGAGATAGGAGTGATATGAAGATCATGAATGTGAGATGAAGTGAGAGTGAAGGTGAGAAGCATAGAGATGCACACACACACACACTACGAAGAGACAAGCAAGACACAATGGAAGGTGAGAAATCAACTCTATTGCTCAAGAACACTCTTACAAGCTCAAGCTCACTCTAGCTCATACAAGTCTACACTAGCTAACCTAAAAAATGAGCTCTCTAGCTCTTTTTATAGATTCTAGAGTAGTTTTGACCGGTTCCACATCTAGTGACCGGCATAGTTAAAAAATAGGTTCTAGATGCTATTTGAAAGGGTAAACGGTGTCTAAAAATAACAAAAATTGGTATGCTAATTCTACCTAAGCTCCTCAAGCTCAAGGACTCCTCAGCTTGCACAAAATGGAGCTATAAATTACAAAAAGGGTTTTTCTATGTTACATATGGTACAAAAGTGATGAAAATCATTGTTGGAGGTTTTGAAAAGTATTTATAAAATATATTTGTTTGAAAAAATGATTCGACTGACTCCCTACTTCTTCGTTATGCTCTGTCTTTACATGCTTCCGTGTCTTCTATGCCTCTGGCTACTGCCAACACCCCCCTCCCTCTCGCTTCTATCGTCCGCGACAGAACCTTGTTGTGAGGTCTATCGGATGTAATTCTGTAGGAGCTCCTGAGCAAGGGTGTGTTCTGATATTCGAATGCCTCGGGCCAAATCTGCCTCGAGTTTCTCCCAATCAATGGGTTGCGGTTCATCTGATGGTGGGAGTCAATAATGCGTGGAATATACCATCTGTTCACAGGCAAATAATTGAAGTAAATGCGTAGGCCTGCTGATGAACACTTCTGAATGGTATTCCCAGAAACCGGTTGTGAACATTTCTTCGAAGGTTTGCTTGTAGCACGCCGGTAGGTATTTGATTTTTCAATGCCAGGCATAACACACCCGGAGCGATGGAGTTGTACTCATATCATATGCAAGATCTAGATTACCATGCTCGAAAACCGGGGTGTTCACATGGGGTGCCTTGACGCGTCCGAAGACTTAAAAAACCATCTGCATCATGTCAAATATCTTGAAAGTCATGTGTGCTGCTATATCGTCCATATGTTTCAAGTGAGGGAGCCAGTGACGAATCGTTGCCATCATGTATCCGACTGTAGGTGGTCCGGTGGGTGGTCTGAAGTATGGGTAGTTTAGCCAATCCTGGCATTGCTTGTTGTTCTGTACTTTTATAGCAAATGCCTTCTAGGAACGGAGACGTGGTACTGGTCCCCAACATGGGTTGTACTTTAAGTGTAGAGGTGCCTTAACCCAAGTACTCATCATATCAAGATAATTCTGTAAGAGATCCTTGCACCAATCTGGTTGATAGATTTCTCCTTGCTGCTCGTCTGTTGGCAAATTGTCAGGCTCAAACTGAGTAGCGTGAGAGGGTTTCTTGCCTGTTTCTTTCTCTATGGCCAACTGATATTCTGCCATTAACATAAAATAAGGTTTATACTGTAGCTCATGCCCTGATATGTATCTGCGAGGGGCCAAATGAGCGAAGTATGGGGACTGTAAGATGCGTTCTTCAATCATTGCCATGGCGTGTAATTGCGCCTCTACCCTTGCTAAGTGGGTTGTTCCAAGTTCGTCGATCGTCTTCATCCATGCGGGAGTTGGAAGTTCGAAAGTCGCCTGGCCTTCAGCCGTGACTCGTCCGCCTGGGATGGGTTGGGGTTCATATGCTTCTTCGAAAGTTTCCTCCACCGGAATAGTGAATGTTTCTTCCTCTACTGGTAGTTCCGGTGGGGAGTCTAGTCTTGGTGGTGCTTCATATACTGCTATCTGTGATTGAAGGGTTAATACCTGGGCCCGTAATGCGTTGAGTTCCTCTAGGATGTCAGGAGATGGGTCCGCAGGGGCTGGTAGTCCTTGTGGCATTGGTGCTCTTAACTATAATATCTTGTGTTCATCTTTGAGCTTCTGAAACTCCACATTCACGCTCTCGTACTCATCTAATAATCTGACATGATCATCTAGCAACATTTTCATAGATTCTGAGGGCACGGCCTTAAAGCGACTGGGGCTTAATGGTTGATCGGGTTGGTCTAGGGCAGCTTCTAAATTCTCTCTGTTTTGTTCTCGTAAGTGCTGATTATCTTCTCTCGCTGCTGCCAAGTGTCGTCTGAGTAAGCCCATGTTCCTGGTGAGCGTTGCATTGCGAATAGTCTGTGCCCTTAACAAGTTATCGATATCCGTGACAGCTTCTTTCATCTTTTCTTCACTTTCTAGTTCAAGTTTGTGATATGCCTCTCGTAGCTCTTGGTAGCGGGTGTTCAATGAGGCATTCTCGATGGTCAGTGAATTGAGCTACGATTGTAGATCATTCGTTGTCTTCTGCAACTGCTGATAATTAGTTCCAAGAGATGTGAACTCATCTCTTACTTGAGTCACACAAGTGAACATTTGTTGAAATGCAGTGTCTATAGTGGGTGATAATATTAATGGTGTGCTAAGTGAAGATGGAGTAGGTGTAGATGCAAGGGGAATGGGGAATGGGGGTGGGAAAGTGGATGCCATGGTTATTGTGGAAAAAGTGAAGTGCCTAAATATGGTTGTGCCATGAATGAAGTGAGTGGTGGTGCGGTGGGTGGTGATATATCCATGTCATTGGATGTGGTATCAAGTGCGGTGACCGTGAACAATGGCGTGAGAGTGGGTGCATGCGTGGGTGTAAATACAGGGTTTACAAAGGTTGAAGAGTAATCTACAGAGGGGTTCTCGTGTGCTCCTTGGTGGAAAGGGGAAAGAGGAATGACAGTGGGTCGAGGGGGAGAGACTGGGGAGAAGGTTAATGGAGGTGGGAATGGGAAAAGGGGTCTTGGAGGTGTGGGGAAGGACGGGAAGGATGGGGGGAAAATTGGACTGGAGAGAAAGGTGGACGTTCGAGGAGGAAAACTAGGTTGGGTGGTTGCGGGAATTGTCAGATGAATGGAATTAAGGAAGGCTTCTGCCACAGCGCTATCCAAAGATGTGGATGGTCTGGGAGAGATCGGATGTACAGGGGAGATTGGAGATACGGGAGGTGAAAGAGGAGCGGTTGGGGTAGCAGGTACTTCAGTCACAACGGTGGTATGTACAGTAGTAGTGTTGGGCGGGGAGTCGACGAGGATAGCTTCTTCTGCCAATGATCCTTCAGGGACGAGATGTGCTTCCCTGGCCTATTCTGAAGATTGTGCTCCTATCGGTACACGAATGTATTCACCAGGTTTGGTTAGTAAGCAGACTCTGCGAGGTTCATACTGCAGTAACGGTTTCCTCAGCAAATATCTTGAGGCTTCGGTGGATCCATTGATTTGACAAGTTCCCTGAAGCCTCTGATGTATACTTCTTTGAAATCGCCTGAGACAAGTTCTTGCTCTATGAGTGCTTGGCTCTCTTCCTTAGTTAACTTCTTACGTGCCCAAACTTTCTCCATGGTGCGATACAACTTTTTGATGGCTAGCGTATAAGCTGCTGCTTCAAAGGTTTCATCTTCATGCGTACTGGTATCACCCTCGGTGTCGGTGTGCTATCCTTGTTCATCTATCTGCACATGTTCTTGGGATTCATGAGTGCCCTGGCTGGCTTCGTCATCACCGTCATCTTCATCGGTTTCTGTTCTTTCTTCCTCAGAACTAGACACTACTTGTCCTTGTGGTTGGTCCGGGGGAGTGGTCGGGTAGCTTGGCCGTTCATATTCTTGGGAGAAAATCTGGCCTTCACACAACTGAAATTCATTTGAGAACACATCTTGCATCTTGAAATCGAATGTTGTGTCCGTCGGTTCTGCTTCCAAGTTGGGTATCGGAAAAGAAAAATCTTCCGCACAAATAGAGGTGGGAACTTCTGCTATACTGGTGGTAGGTTCCTGGACTGATGTTGCCTATGAGATAACTACACTGGTAGTGCCTTCTGTAACGATAGGTCGAGATAATCGTATACGAATGGGTTGTACAGTTATAGGGGCTTCTGTAGGAGACTGTTCTGGAGAGGGTTGTGGTGATGGTGATTCTGGGATCTGTAGGCATGGAATGGTTCCTCTCATGCGCTTGCCTGTGCGTCCTTTGCTAGCCTTCCTAGCTTTCTTTGTTGTCCCCTTGAATGCTTTCAACTCCTCGCATGTCATTGCACGCTCGATTGGCAAGTCGTATGCTAAACACATATATACAATGGGCGTGAGAGCGAAACATCCATTGATTACCTTCTTTCTTTCCCATCTATGTTGTGCTAAGTACAACTGATCAATTATCCAATTGGTGAGATCAACTGTTTGTGGCCCAGTACATGCTAAATATAAGCCAAACCAGATGCGTTTGTGGGGCATGGTGAATCTATCCTGAGTGGGGAAAGCGAAATGTTGCATGCATATCCTCAACGGTTTAGAGAGCTCAGGTGTGATTGCTGAAATATCTTCCCACTTAGTAACATCTCCACGTTTCATTGGCTCTGGAACCAGCCTTTCTCGTTCTATTGGAGTGTGCGTACCATGGATCTTGATTGCAGCGCGAATCAGATCTTTAGAAAGGTAAAACCTCTTATATGGCGGATCATTTACTAATGACGGCAAAATGAATGTTCTTGGTAGATCCTTGTTCTCCAAAGCTGTCAAAGTGGTGATTAAGTAATAGCATCTGTAGAAGTCGGGTTTAGGAAACGGATCACTGAAATATTCTGTGAAGCCAGCTCTTGCCCAAACATGCGTTAAGTCTTTTGTGCTCTGTAGTCCTTCAAATTCTCTTGAGAAGAATTGTTACTTGGCCCAAGTACGGTGATCAAACGCCAAATTGGCCTCAAAAATGAAATCTACATCCGCTAACGGTCTTGCTAGACCTTGAAACCAATGAGAATTGCGATGAATCTTTTCAGTATAACCCCTGGGAGGGTCGTCAACCGGCATAGGTCCTGGAAATCCTTGAAATTCTGGTGGTTGAGCCGTCGGATGGGGTTCCGTGAGTAATTCTCCAATATTGGCCATGGGTACACTGGGGCCAGCTTCTGATGGTCCTTCTGCCTGCATGATGAATGATGCGAATGCGTAGTAGATCTGCTACATAAGATTAACACATTAGTATGGAAATTAATTATGATCTCATTAAAGTGAGACCGCAATCCCTTTCCATAACCGATGTGTAACCCGTGTAGCCAAGTGTTGTGATGTGGTTTATGGAATGATTTCTTGCAAACTAATTCAGGTCTCTAGACACCTACATGCTTCAGATGATGCATACATTTCTTGATGAAGTGTCATTACAAGTGATGTTGGGTTATAGTGTGTGGATTTGTACAAGGTTTAGTCGTGAATGAGTTATTACACGGTCGTAGATTAGTCGGGGTGGGAGTTATGTTAGATAATGGGTTTTGAGGAGACAACTGGATACGTTTCCGTATCCATTTCCTAAGAGTTTGTGAACATGTGATATGTTTCTTATGAGGGACAAAAGATGGTATCAGATGTGGTGGGATTAAAGGGTGAAGAGATTTCTGAGGGTTATATATTACATGGCTTGAGGGTTGAGCTATAATACACTGCTTGGGTACCCGAATCTGCGTGGGTGTGGGTCGATTCATAAGGTACTTCTTGGCGATCCAATTTTGTCGAATGTTCGTATTCGTAGAAGAAGGTCAAGAAGATGTTGAATATTGACTCGGCTTCTGCCTTGACTTCTTCCTATCATAGTCCTCGTTGTCGAAATCTGTCGGTGGTTTTTGTCCTTTTGGCACCCATATTTGTCTCGTGCCTCTTGCTTTGTGATGCTGATACATCTGTCCTCCTTGTGTCGTCTGACATTGTCGTCGGTCTGGGTTCCTTCGTCGTGGTTGACTCCTTTGTGGTTGAGGTTGAGAGGTCGGATGGACACTCTGCTTTGGAAAAGAAGGGAGGTCCAACACTTGCGAAACCTGCCCATTAGGAAGTGCTCTGTTTCGTACTATTAATCTAGGCCAGTTCGCAGTAAGTGTGGAAGGATGGGCACTGCAGCTGATAGTGTCCATTTGGCCACTGATGTAACCCACCTGACCCGCTGATTGTGTCCATTTGAGCAAGCGGTTGGGTGATTGCCCCTTCTAGTTTGCAAGAAGCCTAGGGGAAAATCTCCTGACGTCCTTCTGATTGACAATTGTCCACCGCCAAGCCCGCATGGGTTGGTGTAGATGTAACGTGACTGATCTGACCAAAGATCTTCTCGTCTTCTGTCGCATGTTGTTCATATGGTCTAGGGTTGCGTACTTCAGGTAGAATGCCGTTAGGGAAGTCAAGCGGTATCACTCACTTCTGATCTAAGGTTCCAATCTGTAAGGAGCCTTGTCTAAGATTTAGGTCCACTGAGTGATCGTATAGCCAATCTTGGCCAAGGATTAGGGGTTCTATCAGGTCCTCGTCATGGCACACTAGTAGCTTCGCTGTCATGGTCACATCATGTATGAGGATAGGAAGGTCCACCTCACCCATGCAAGGGGTTTCCATGCCTCCTAGCCCTATGAGGTACGCCTCAATTGGCCGCATTTCTATTCTTGAGTCCTTATAGTGGGACCATCTAATCGCACTAGCCGCAACACCTGAGTCAATTAAAGCCTTGAGCTCTTGGCAAGGGTTGCCGTGCTCTAGCCTGACTGTAATGAATGGTCTCCTGTCCACTATACTAGATGAGTACTTGACTTTACTTGACACATGGCCATTGGGTATCTGGGTGTTGTTTCTAGATGGTTATAATGTTCTCTCCCTAGTCCTTGTCTTCGTAGCTTCATGTGCTTAATGCGCTCTATAGCTTCTGCCTGAGCTTCAGCACATATCTATTTTCTTCCTCCTTACGCTTCTTTGCCAACGTGAGTCGTCTAAGCATATCCTCAGTGAGAGGTTCTTGATATAACTTGAATCTACAGCCACTAATGTAATTAGGCATTATGTCTCCTTCTAAGGTGGCTAATTGTACTGCTCCACTTGTCGAGAGTCTATTAATGATCATAGGTCCATAACCTTGCTTTTCTAATTTCCGTGCATGTTTTTTCAACGTGTATACTAGGACTAAATCTCCTTCTTTTAAGCCTTTATCTTTCACATGTGCATCAAAATATGCTTTCTGTCGCTTCTTTGCTGCATATATTCCTGCTGTTGCTTTCAGTCTGGTTTCTCCTAATCGTTCCAAGTCCATTATTCTTGCTGATAATTCATGGCCGGTCCACTGATGTTCTTGTGCAACCTTAAGGGTCAGTATCAAGAAGTCCAAAGGAAGCACAACATTTTGACCAAAAACCATCTGAAAGGGAGTTGCATTGAGTACGGTCTTGTAGGCCACTCGATATGCCCAAACAGCGTGGTGTAACTGTTTGTCCCAATCTGAACGTTTGTTGTTCACGAGTTTCGTCAGTACGTTACAAAGGATCTTGTTAGTGCTTTCAGCCTGACCATTGGCCTGAGGATGATATGGTGCGGATTTCTTGTGAGCCACCATAAAATCCTGTAACAAATATTCAATGACTTGGTTTAGAAAGTGAGTTCCTCGATCGCTCACTAACTCTATAGGCAATCCATATCTCGTAAAGACATTTTCAAATAAGAATTTTGCAGTCGTGTGTGCATCATTCTTTTTTGTGGATTTTGCCTCTACCCATTTGGTAAGATAATCTATCGCAACAATAATGTATTCAGCATGTGTTCCTTTTGCAGGGGGGTTAATGGGTCCTACAAAGTCTATACCCCGCTTAGAGAATGCACGTCCTCCCATCATGGGTTTCAATGGCATTTCATCTATGCGAGTAGGAAATTGAGTTCTTTGGCACACATCACATCTCTTAACATATGTATGCGCATCCATGTGAAGAGTGGGCCACCATAATCCTGCAAAGAGGATGGCTTTGATTATTCTATCGGGTCCAGAATGACCTCCTGCAACACCTTGGTGTGCAGTCTCTAGTACGCTCAAGTAATCGCTCTGATGAACACACTGTCTTAGGTATCCGTCTCGTCCCCATTTGTATAGATTATTGCCAATAAGTGAATAGTCTTGAGCTTCCTGCTCTAGACTTCGTTGTTGTGCTAAGGTCATTCCTTAAGGGAATGTGTTCGTCCTCAAGTATGTCACTAAGGGTTCACTCCAGTCTGGTGTGAGAGACACGTGATATAATGTAGCATGTTCTACTAGTGGTCTTTCACAACAAACTGGGCATTCTTTACACAACTTGTAGACATCTGCTTCCATCGAAGGCCAATATACTCCTAGTCTATGTAGAGTCTGCAATGTACGATGTCTTGAATGATGTTGCTTTAATGCACCTATGTGTGCTAATTGGAACCAATTCACATGTTCTGATTCATCTACACAACAAGCAAGAATCTTTTGATTATCTTGTTTATATATACTTCCTGCTATGATTTGATATCTTTGAGACTTGGTAATCTCTCCTTCCTTGATCCTTATCCTAGGATTCTTGGGTCCATATGTGAGAATAGGGACAATAGGCTTAGCCCATTCTGGTGCTATCTCAAGGTTAAACAAATATGCATCTGGTAATTCATCTGCTATCCCTTGAGGAGCTTCTCCTGAGGTTAGCCTTGAAAAGTGGTCAGCTCTGAGATGTGTCTTTCCTTTTCTCACTACTACTTCAAAATCATACTCCATGAGTAATAGAAACCAACATATCAATCGTCCTATATTACATGGTTTATTGACTAAGTACAATAATGCTTGATGATCTGTAAAGAACTTGAACTTATTTGCCAACAAATAATGCCTGAATTTCTTTACTGCATAGATCATTCCTAATCCTTCTCGTTCCGTAGTGGTGTAATTTCTTTCTACTGCGTTTAACTGACTGCTCGCGTACGCTATGGGGAGATCTATATTACCTTCATTCGTGGGTTGTGTTAACACACATCCTATGGCATAATTGGATGCATCCACATGTACATGAAATGGCTTACTCCAATCTAGGGTTGTCAATATAGGTGCTGAGCACAAACGTCGTTTAAGTTCATTAAATGAATTCTCACACTCATCTGTCCATTCAAACTTGGTCAACAGAGAGTACAGAGGCTTGGCTATGATTGCATACATGTGTATGAATCGTCTATAATAACCACAATGTCCCATAAATGCTTGTACCTCTTTTACGTTATTTGGTCTAGGTAGATCTGCAATTACCTTCACCTTTTCTTCATCTGTTGAAATTCCATTCTTTGACACAATGTGTCCTAAAATTTTGCCTTGTCTGACCATGAAAACGCATTTTTCTGGGTTCAAAAAAAACTTGATATTCTTGACATTTGTCAAATACTTGCCTTAATTTTGGGATATGTGTCTGCCTGATATTCGAATGAGCACATAGGTCATCGACATAAACTTCCAAATTCTTGTGTAAGAATTCCTTAAAGACGTGACACATGAGTCGCTGGAAAGTAGCGGGTGCATTTCTTAAGCGAAATGGCATCACACAGAATGCAAATATGCCCCATTCTGTGGAAAAATCCGTCTTGTGTTGATCTTCTGGAGCAATGGCTACTTGATTATAGCCTGAGAAACCATCAAGAAAGCTGTAAACTTCCTTGCCCATAACCCTTTCCAATAGGTGTTCCATGATAGGAAGAGGATAACTGTCTCTACTCGTGGAGGCATTAACTTTTTTAAGGTTAATACACACATGCAATTTTCCATGGGCACAACCACAATGGGGGATACCCATTCGGTATGCTCAATTTCATATATGAATCCTGCTTCTCTCAAGCGATCTATCTCCTCTTTAATCTTCGCAGCGTAGTTATCATTGTACGTGTATGGTTTCTATTTCATAGGTTTTGCATCTGGAGTCATAGGGATTCTATGAGAACATATATCCGGGTCTACTCCTTTCAGGTCTTTGTAACTCCAAGCGAACACACCTCATTCATAAGTTCTTTGTGTCTCGGAGGGTAAGTTTCTACTTCATAGAAATATTCTTCCTATGAAAAAGGAGGATCCATAATAATTGACTCTAGATCGAAGTCACTCGCATCCTCAAATGCATCAGTGCTAGTTTCACATTCTTCTATAATTGAATCACACATGGTTGGCTCTATTGTGAAGACTGAAATGTCATAGCCATCCTCGTCACAGTGGGGTGTCCATTGTTCTTCATTGATGGCTAGATCCATGGTTGCTAGGATTTCTGCCCAACCATGGGGTTCAAACTCCTCATCTGGAAATACTACAAGTGCATAAGCTGGGTCTTGAAGAGTTCGTGGATGTTGCTCTGCACCTAAGGTTCTGCCTCCTAACCGTTCTTCCTCTTGTTTTGCTACCTTACACATCCATAGATGAGTATCCTCGTGCAACCATGAGGGGTCTGATTCCAATGAGTGTATCGATTCCGTTTCTACCTGTGTCTTATGGATGGTGTTCCATTGTATTGGGGGTACATCTCGATGTGAATAGTCTATAAGATTGACTTTAGTAGTCACTCCTAAATGTTGCAAGTACAAAGAATTAGTTCCCCAATCTTGTACAATTTGTAACTGACGCATGAATGGTCATCCTAATATCATCTCATAAGCATGATTTTTTTGCAAAATCACAAATGGCGAAAGTATGTTCAAACTCCACACCACAAGTGGTGAGAGATATGCCTTCTAGTAAGCCTAATGGTTTCTCTATATGTCCGTCAGCCATTTGTAGCTTCATCTTGGTGGGTCTCAATGATGGCTTACCCCAACATTTCCATAAAGCGGTGGTAGCAATGGCTACTCCGGCTCCTGAATCTAAGATGGCTTTCATGGTGTAGCCCTGATGGGTTATTGGAAGATACGTGTCACCTTCCTCTCCTTCGCTTACATCTCCAATCTTTTCTACAGGTATCTCTGGTACCTTTTTATGTGATCCTATCTGAGAGGGAGTAGTAGCAAGCTCTGGGAATTGATTTGCTACATGTTTCCACAATTTTGGTTTAATCTTCAACAATTCCTCTAGAGTGAGATTACACTGTACTTTGGTATTCTTGATCACTTCCGTGTTTCTTGGGATCACTGATTCTTCATTCCTCACTATTATCGTGGGTGCTCTCATACTAATAGACTTTGCTTCCCAAGGTCCTGTGAACTGAGGTAATTCTTGCAAAGAATTAGAATCAAAACCCGTGTGTTCACTCAGTTGTTCTTCCTCTACATCGTCGTAAATAGAGGGAATGTCTTGGGGAAATTGCTCTTGCAAGTCATCTATTTCTTGAATAGGAGGATGGGTTCCTTATTCTCTTCTCCACTTCTCTTCTTGGATTTCTCTTAGAAATTCATGCGAATACCTATGTATGGAAGACAGGTTGTCTTCACCTTCCGTATTGGGTACTTGAGACAGGGATGGTGCATTCCTTTCCTGTGTCTCTAGGACAATAGGATTCCTATGTTCATTCTTTTTCTCCTTGCTTTCTATCAAGTATTCTAGCCTCTCCATTAATCCTTGAAAGTGTAATTCCGGTTTTGCCATGTTTTTCCAATTTAGATATCTAGAGGCTTCAAACATTGCTTGTGCTAATTCTACCATCTTCATACAAAGTTTAGTTCTCTCAATTTCTAAGTCTGCTCAAGGGTAGTTCTTGCTCATTTCAACTATTTGAGGTCCTTCTTTTAATCTAGCCTGATATGCGCAAAACATCATGTCTAGGTTTTCTGGTATGGGTTCCGCTAGAACTGATCTTGATTTTTGAGCTGGGTTCTCTTGATTCAATTCTTGTGAAGTCAATTCTAGAATTTTGGCTCTAGATTCCTTGAGACTCCCTTCCAACTCTGTTATCTTCTTACTCCACTTTCTCTTAATCCTTTCTCTGGAATCTTTCCAAGATTTCGTTTTTTTACTCCTAGATTCTGCAACTTCACTAGTTCCGGTTGTTTTCTCCTGATCGTGTTGCTGATTCTGTAAGAGCACCTGGGCTCTAGTTATAGCTTGGATAGGCACGTATGTAGGGTTGGATCCATCTGTGTTGTTTACAATACCTATCACGTTGATTGGTGTCACATTTGAAGCGTTAACTGGGTCCTTAGGACAATCTTTGATTATGTGCTCTTACCACAATCGACACAAAATCCTTGTATGTTATAGTATTGTGATTGTCCTGATATCGGAGGATGTGGGCAATCCTTTATGAAGTGATCTCCTTGGCACCTAAAGCATGGTCCTCTAGGGCCCTGTGGTCTTTGTTGTCTCAATTGGGGCCGCGGATTTGGGTTTGTGTACATCACGTTAGCATAATCGGGCTCCCAACTAGGTTCCAATGGTGGACTATCATACTGATATGTCTCCACATGTTCTGGTGACTCCGTGTAATAAGCGGGTGGACTATCTACATGTGTAGAGTCAAAACTGTTTGAGTTCAGGTCACTTTTGGTGATCAGGGGTGATGAAGGCACTAAATCCCTACTTAGGTTCTCTTTTGCAACAGCATATTTGACTGAGATGACATTCGCTGGTGGGGGAGGCTGCTGAGCTAAAACAGGTTGAGGTCTCTGTTGAGCCTGATAAGGGTAGTTCTGAGGAGGTCTATAGTAATGAGGCTGAGTATTGTATTGACCTTGATACCT
Source organism: Ceratopteris richardii (assembly GCA_020310875.1). Taxonomy (NCBI): domain Eukaryota; kingdom Viridiplantae; phylum Streptophyta; class Polypodiopsida; order Polypodiales; family Pteridaceae; genus Ceratopteris; species Ceratopteris richardii. The sequence continues at coordinate 79,278,696 of CM035416.1, forward strand.
ACCCGGCTGCGGGTATGCTTGCGGGTAGTTCTGTCTCAGTGCTTGTTTGTTATATGGGCAGTCTTGAGCTGTATGATTCATGTATTTTCTCTCAATTGTATAGTACTGGCCACTAGGGTTGGCTTGCGGTTGTGTTGCATTGGGACACACATTTGCCATATGATCAACACCACAGGTGTAACAACGCTTGTTTGTTGTTACCCTAGGCATCTGTTTACTAGAAACTCCTAGTTTTTGGGCCACTTTTTCCGCTAGATCTTCTATTGAGCTAGACAATTTTGTGGATGCTAGAGAGGAACAATCTGAATCCTTATAGACCTTTGAGAGTTCCAACTCGTCTCCTAAGTTATCCTCAATGTCTATGCAAATTCCTACACATTGCTCTAGCGTTCTTGGTTCTTTCAAGTACACATAGGAGTGTAGTTTAGAGCTCAACAGGCCATCTAGGAACAATGACACTTGCTTGGCTGGTGAGAGTAATTCTTGCATCGGACATCTTTCAACATATTGTCCAAACCTACGTCCTGCCAGTCTAACTATTTCCTGAGGGGTCTGTTTGAAACTATGAATCAACGAAGACGTGTCATGTCTGATCCCGCTTTTAGAGAATTTAGTGATGAATGACTCTAAAAAGTGATGGATGTCTCTAAATTGCCTCTGTTGCAATGGTTGGAACCAAGTTAAAGCTGTATTCTTTAACGTTAATCCAAATGCGTTGTATTGCGTGAACATATCTTCTACTTGCTGTGCTCTTAGCATTTGCTTAAATTCTGCAACATGGTCATAGGGATCTCCTGTCCCATCAAAGTAGTTTTTCATGGATTTTACTAACTGAGTGGGTCTCAATATTCTTGGGTGATCACGTGGTCTAGGTAGAGGAAAATCATCTCTACCACTTGGTATTCTTTGTCTTTCCACTCTGTTCGTGTTTATGGTGGTTCTATCTCTCCCTATGGGATGATTGAAGCTTACTTCCGGTCTTTCTTTGTTCTTTTCTCTTTGCATGCCATGGGCTGAGGATGTTTCTGCCCCTTATTGGCTCTCGTTTACGTTTGCTCGAGATGGAGGGAATACTAAATCACCTCTCCATGTATATGTGTTTCTAGCGTGGTCAGGTACTACGAATACTCTTTCTGAAGTTTCATCCAGGTATACAACCTTTCCAGGTGTATTTGGGTCCTTAAATTCGTAGATTATGATGGAGCCTACCTCACTAGGTTGTTTCGTTCTGTACCTCCAAAATGCTTCATCAGTTTCCTTATTAACAAATAGCTCTATGCTCCTGTTGTCCTAAGGGATCCATTTTGGGATTAGTACTCTAGTTAGCACTGATTTCCCTCTAGGTGTCCTAGGTTCTTCTAATGGTTCTTTTCCTTGGGCTTTCGCTTCTGTTTCCAACTGAATTACGCCAAACTCATTGGTATTGTTTGGCTGAGTACTTAAGATATACATTGTTCCTTCCTTGTCTATGTACGCGTCTCTCTCAAATTTCACCACTGGACATTCCAATCCAATGGGTTGATCAGGATTGTGCATTTGCACCACTTGTCTTCGCAAACCATCCTCATAGATGCGAGCACCTAATCGGTTGGTTCGGAGAAACTCTAATTGAGTCCTATAGGGTCCTTCTGGTTTTTCTAAATATGCTACATTTGACCCTCCTTCTGGTCTTTCCGTGCCAAATGCCATTTCCGATTCACTCGTATCGGAGCTCAACTCGTAGGGATAACTATTATTCAATTGTTCAGCCCACGAACGTGCAGTAATTCTTACGCTTGCTTCTGATGATCTAAGGCTTCGTTGGTCTGACTTACCTATGTGTTTGCACGATCTAAGGTTCATGAATTTACTTCGCAGCACACTGACTTACCTATGTGTTTGCCCGATCTAAGGTTCATGAATTTACTTCACAGCACACTTAGTACACGCTCAAATCGACAATGATTCTTTCTTATTGATTTGCTTGGTTCTTTTTTAAATTCCTTTAAATTCTTGTCTCAATGTATGCATCAGGAGTCGACTTTCTGTGGTACTTTTGAGTTCCCGTTCCGTAAGACTTAGGTTCTTTTTCTTTATGTTTTCGTATCACACACCTTTATCTTTAGTCTTAGACTTGATAAATTAAATCTCTTACACTTAATGCGTTCCTATCGTCTTTAATCCTCAAAGCTAACGTTTAGCCTAAGCTAGTAATTGACTGAGGGGGTTGAGTAATCTTCCAACCTCGAGTCAGCTGCTTTGGTTGCTCTGATGCCCAAGAAGCCACTCTTCCCAAGCCCTGCGTTCTTCACTGCCTTGCTTTGTTTGCCCTTGATTGCCCTTGCTAGACCTGTAAAATCCCACTATTAGACCAATTCTCAAATGGATGATCAAGCACTTGAGTATATACACCCTTAAAGGTCCTTTCCCTTTTGCCCAAAATTTCAATGCTACCCCCTGGGTTTTCTAGTTCCAACAAGGTTAACCTCAAATTAGCTTATCTAAAAATCAACGTATTCTTTTTGGAAAAAATAGTTGAGATCACGTAGTACTCGTAAAGAGCTTTCTAATGAGCTATAAAGCTCAAAAAACGGACTTCGGATGAAAAAGATATGAGCATTCAGGTCCTCAGGGGTGAAAACTGACAAACAGGTTTTTCTTCACTTATGAGCTAAGGGGTCTCCTATGAGTCTAACCACCCAAAAATTTTCAAAAATAGCCCCAAAATTGGTCAAAAAATCAAACCCTAAAAATTGCATTTGGGGTGGACAATCGCGATGGTCTGAGATAATCACGATGGTCTAGGACCGTCGCGATGGTCCAGGTGAACCGTCGCGATGGCGTGGCACAATCGCGATGGTCTGAAGGAGCGAACAGTCACGATGGTCTAAAAGTGAATGATTGCGATGGCGTGAATGTGAACTGTCGTGATGGTCCAAAAATGAATCGTCACGATGGCATCAGTCAACGGTCAATGCGAACTGTCACAATGGTCCGAGTGAACCGTCGCAATGGCGTGAGCCAATCGCGATGGTGTGAGACCGTCGCGATGGTCCGGCCGAGCCGTCGCGATGGCGTGACTAGCGAGCAATCGCGATGGTTTAGCTTGCCACATGGCAGCGTCGACGCAATGGCATGAGCCAATCGCGATGGCGTGGGGTCGATGGGATCGTCGCGATGGTCCAAGTGAACCATCGTGATGGCGTGAGCCAATCGCGATGGTGTGAGACTGTCGTGATGGTCCGGCCGAGCCGTCGTGATGGCGTGAGCCAATCGCGATGGTGTGAGCCAATCGTGATGGTGTGAGCCAATCGCGATGCTGTGACACAATCGCGATGGTGTTAGCCAATCACGATGGTCCACCAAAATGCAAATTTTGCAAATGCAAGTGTGGATTCGTGTATGCGCTTGTGTCGCCTACCTCGTGGTGAACTCGCTTACCAAAAATGTCAAAGTTGGCAGACCATCGCGATGGTCTGACACACACGGCACATCTCTGACAGAAAGTGAAATTTTACCTTTTTGCAGCCTTCCTGATGCTGGAGCACTGTACCTGCAAGAAAAATCAAAAACACAGTAGCACATGCAAGCACAAAAGCTCTCTCTCTCTCTCTCACATGCACAAATGAGGGGAAATGAGGAGAATGGGTGGATATGGTGAATTTTCTAATTTTTTTGGAGTGGAAGATGATGATGCGGTGATGAAGATGGAGTGTGGGGGAGGTGAAAAACACTAAAAACTAAGTAAAAACAACAACAAAAACTGAAATTTTTACCTTCCAACGCCACTTCTTGCTATACTCTTACCATCACACATTTGTCCTAGACTTGATCCCCGGCAACGACGCCAAATTTGGTGTTGCTCTAGCACAATGGTGAGAACCACGTTAAGAAGATCCACCTCCTTAATGTCAATCCGTGGAAGAGATAGGAGTGATATGAAGATCGTGAATGTGAGATGAAGTGAGAGTGAAGGTGAGAAGCATAGAGATGCACACACACATACACAAGAGTAACATTCAATACCATGGGGATACCAAGAATGCGAATGACTTGACCTGATTGAATGCTTTGGCATCCTTGCACAGTGAGGAGATTGGATTGATTCCCTTTGATAGCCCTAAATACAGTCTTGGAATGGTTAATTTTGGACCCAGAGGCCTCACAGAAAGTGTCGAGGCACTGCCAAAAGGATTCCAGGCTGGTATCATCATTGTGAACAAAGCCCGCTCCATCTGTCGCTCCACAAGTCGGCTAAGTCCTTCAGTGGTGATGGCGAAGAGCAAGGGGACCAACGGGCAACCTTGCCTAATGGAACGTTTTAGTTTGATTGCCTTTGAAAGGTTCCCGTTGACATTGACTTTGGTCGAAGCATTACCAAGGAGAGTAGAGATCATTCTGAGGAATATCTGACTACAACCGAGGTCTTTCAGCGATTGTAACATATAGTCCCATTCCAATCTGTTGTAGGCTTTGTCAAAGTCAATCTTGAGGAAGACAATGTCTTGATTAGATTCTTTGGTGAATTCCAGACCTTCCCAGATGTCAATGATGGCTTCCAATATTGACCTTCCCTTAGTGAAGCCTTTTTGGTCTTTGCCAAGCCACTGGTCCAAATGGTAGGATATCCTATTGGCAATGACTTTAGAAAGAATCTTATATCCAATTTGAAGCATTGTGATAGGTCTCCAGTTCTCAATTTTGTTCCTCTCCCCCTTTTTATGAATAAGTTTGATGATTCCATTGTTACGACAAGCAAGAAGGGTACCAAACTCGAGTGCCTCAAGCCAAACAAGACGCAAGCGGTGGCCACCACATATTTGAATGATTTAAAGAACTCATTAGTGAGCCCATCATGCCCCGGGCTCTTGCTGTTCAGAAGCGAATCAATAACTTCAAGGATCTCTTGTTTAGAAATGGTGGCATCAAGCAGAGTGCTCAAGTTGAATGGGATTCTATGCAAGGAAGTCCGAGAGATGGTGGCCATGCAATCTCGCCTATGGGGGGAGAGGGGACAAGCACCACCCAAGAGTGTTGGAGCAAGTCTATGACAATCCTAAGTATTGGCTTGAGTCCCAAAAAGTTATAGAAGAAGCCTTAAAATGAAGACTATGTAAAGTTCACTTGTGAACTACCTCTTGTAGCTTTTGAAGAGTTTACTTAATGTAAAAGTGAAAGAATCTTAAGTGGTTGAGTCCACTTGATCAAAAAGGGAAAGAGGAGCCACGAATTTGTGATTTGTGGTAGGTAGAGAATCAAATCAATCACTAATTGATTGCAGAGTGATTGAGGGAAGTTAGCCTCCCAAACTCAACTATAAATAGATGGCAGCTTTAGTTGTGGTTAGAGAGACCTATGTGAAGACCTCCAAGATCTGAGCTTTATGCCATATCAAGGTGTGATTACAAGGCACACATATGTATCATTAGATTGCAGAGATGGTTTCTCTGAGCTTGGTGCATCATTTTCAGTGATTTAACTTGGTACCCGACTTTTTACTCATCTTGTCAGAGCTGTTTCTCAGTGTGTACTTATCTAAATTCAATGATTTAAAGCTTGTTGGATTCAACTTACTGTCTAGTATAAGCATACATATTTTCATAATCATTGGATACTTAAATCTGGAGTTATGTTCATTTTTCTGCGCACTGGTCTCAAACTGTAGCAGCCCGTGAAAATCGGGATGATGTCATCAATTTCTAAACATCATTCTCAGTGTGTGGTTCATTATTTTTGATGGAATTACTCTTGAAAGTTAGCTCTTTAAGTTAACTAGACTTCCCCAAGAGGAATTAAGCTAATTGCTGCTGTGCTTAGAGAATTATGCAAAACACTGGACAGGTGTATGAACCAAAATAGCTAGTTCTTCACCTCTGAGCTAACTCCAACTTATCTATTTTGATCTATCTTTTTGTGAGTGATCTTCCAAGGTACATAGGGTTTCTAATACATCCATTGGCAAGCTACAAGGGCCCACCACATACTCCTGGAGTTCATTTGGCTGGTGTAGATCAAGGATTTTGCAACACCTCTTCATCTTCAAGAACATACCTATCCATCTCTTCACAGTGGTATTAGAGCAAGGTTGGACAACATGGCAGATGGATTTCCTTCATCAATTGACAAATTGGACAGAGATAACTACTCAGCTTGGTCATTAAGAAAGGAAGCTTATCTCCAAGGTAGAAGTTTATATGGTTATGTGACTGGAGATGAAGTTATGCCAAGTTTCAGGAACAAAAGTCAACCAACACAAGAAGAGCAAGAAAGATTGAGCACATGGTGCTCCAAGGATGCACTTGCAAGGTCTTATCTCCTCAACTCTATCTCAGATTTTTTGTTGCCTCACATTAGAAGTTGTAAAACATCTCACGAAGTGTGGGATGCACTTGAAGCCTTCTTCTCTTCAAGTACCAAAGCTAGGAAGCATCAACTATGGCTGGATTTCACAACTCTCAAGAAGGCTCCCAAACAAAATGTGACTGATTTTGTCACAAAGCTCAAGGACATAGCAGATCAATTGGGAAGCATTGGAGAGGTAATAGATGAAGAGCAAATTGTAAGGCATGTCATCAATGGCTTGAAGGCAGATGACAAGTGGGAAGCATTCACCACAGCTATGGATTTGTACATGGACATGCATGTACCTGATTTCAATACACTCATTGGACAACTACTTACTCAAGAGACAAAGCTTATCAAAAATGGAGAAAGCTCTAAAGGTAATCAATCTTCAGCTTTATACACTGATAAAAGCAAGTCCAAAGATAACAAAGGAAAGGCAAAGAAAGTGGATGATGAAGCAGGTACATATCAAGTTAACTATGCGGGTAGAGGAAGACATGGTAGAGGTAGAGGAAGAGGAGGTAGACAAGGCAGGGGGAGATCCCAAGACTCCAACTCATGTTCTATTTGTGGATTAACTAATCATACAACTAAAAATTGCTTTAGGAATTCCAGGAATCAAAGAGGAAGAGGATACAATAGAGGAAGTTATGGCTACTCAAGAAGAAGGTTCAACAATTATCATGGCAACTACAACAACTACAATCATTCAAACTATCAAGGAGGCTACAAAGGAAGGAGAGACTTCAATAACTACACAAAAGACTCAAAAAAAGAGGATTCATTATTGATCATGAACATGGCTATGCCACAAGGTAAATCTGATGAGCATGTTTTCTACATAGATTCAGGTTGTTCAAATCATGTGGTAGGAAATGTGGCACTCCTATCAGATTTAGAAGATCCAAGGAATAAGCATGAGGTACAAACATGATATGATACAAGACATCTTGTGGAGAAAATAGGCAATGTCAAAGCACCTGATGGAAACATCAACCTACTCAGTAAGGTACTCTATGTCCCTACCATTACAAAGAATTTGATAAGTGTTGGGCAGATAGTAGAGAAAGGGTTGCAAGTCAGGTTCACAAAAGCAGGAGCATTTGTTGAAGATCCAAGTCAAGGATTCAGGAGAATTGCAAAAGGTGAAAAGGCAGGTAGATTGTTCACATTTGAATTACAAGACACTAGAAATATTGCTCTCTTTAATTATGGTAGTCAAACACTCACAGAATTGGAAGTATGGCACAAAAGGTTAGCACATATTGGTGAAAGGTCATTAAAGCAAATTTGCAGGGACCAAAGTGTACTTGGACTCCCTAATTTGTCAAAACAACATATGATTTATAAGTGTAGTGCATGTCAATTTGGAAAGTCTCACAGGTTACCATTCATGAAGAAAGGTTATATGCATGGAGATCTCTTGGAGTTGATTCATACACATGTATGGGGACCTAGCAAGGAAGCTTCAATATCTGGATCAAGGTATTATGTTTCCTTTATTGATGATTGCAGCAGATGGACTATCCTATTCTTTATGAAACACAAAGATGAAGTTTTTTCATGTTTCAAAAGATGTTTGGCTCTTGTGGAGAATCAAACAGGTAAATCACTAAAAAGGCTAAGGTCAGATGGAGGGGGAGAATACTTCTCCCATGAGTTTGATTCTTTTCTTCAAGTAAGAGGAATCAAAAGAGAGGTAACTACAAGGTACACTCTTGAGCAAAATGGAGTGGCAGAAAGGAGGAATAGGACAATTGTTGAAGCTGCACGGTCCATGTTAAATGAAAAGCATTTGCCTAATTATCTATGGGCTCAGGCTATATCTACAACCACTTACTTGATTAACAGGTTGCCTTCAAAATCCCTTGATGGGATGACTCCATATGAGGCTTGGAATGGAAGAAGACCAAGCTTAGATCATTGTAAAATTTTTGGATGTATTGCTTTTGTTCATGTTCCTTCACAGGTTAGAGGCAAGATGGATCCAAAGGCAGAAAGGTGTGTGTTTATTGGATATGACAACAATCAAAAGGGCTACAGGTTATACAAACCTACCAACAAAGGATTCTTGGTAAGCAGAGATGTAGTTTTTGACGAAAACAATTCATGGTATGAAGATTCATGCAGGAAGGTCAATTTACCATATAATCGGTAGAGAACAACCAAAGATTGAAGAACAAGACACCTTGGAGGATGATGAAGAATCTCAGATGGAAAAGATCAAAGCATGGAAGTCTAAAGGTAAAACAAAATTGCAGGAACTTGGACATGAGGCAGAATCATCACATCATGGCCTAAAAAGATCTATGAGGGAAAAGAAAAAACCAAAAAGGTAACTAAACATTCTATCTACATAGCACAGGACATAAACCAAGAGGAGCCATCATCCTTTGAAGAGGCCAAAGCAAAATCAGAATGGAAGCATGCAATGAAGGAAGAGATTGAAGCACTTGAGGAAAACAACACTTGGGATTTGGTGCCCAAGACTTCATCCATGAAGGTAATAGGCTCAAGATGGGTCTATAAACTTAAGAAGAATTCTGATGGTTCCATTAACAAGTATAAGGCAAGGCTTGTGTCAAAAGGCTTTGCACAAACTCAGGGAATTGATTATGAGGAGACCTTCTCTCCTGTGGCAAAGATGCCTACTATTAGGGTTTTGCTTAGTATTGCCTCTTCCAAGAATTGGAAGATACTTCAACTAGATGTAAAGAATGCATTCTTGAATGGTTGGATAACAGAAGAGGTATATATGGCACAACCACCTCGTTTTGAGAATCAAGTTTATCCTGATTATGTGTGTAAACTTAACAAAGCATTGTATGGTCTCAAGCAAGCCCCAAGAGCTTGGAATTTTAGGCTTGTTTCATTCTTGCAAGACAAAGGCTTTCAACCAAGCAAGGCAGATCCTTCACTCTTTATTAAAAAGAGTAATTCTGAGATCATCTACTTATGTGTATATGTAGATGATATTATATTGACAGGAAATGATGCAGATGGTATGAAGAAGATCAAAGATCAGATGAGAGAAGAGTTCAAGATAATTGATTTGGGTTCACTTACCTACTTCCTAGGTTTGGAAGTTGTCTACAAAGATCATGGTTTGTTTCTCACTCAAAGAAAGTACATTAAGGACCTGTTTGCAAAATTCAAGATGCAAGATTGTAAGATTGCAGGTACTCCAATGGAGGTCAATCACAAATTGAGCTCACATGAAGGTGAACTCATAGAGGACATCACATCATATCAAAGTCTAGTGGGTAGTCTCAACTATGCCACATTGACAAGAGCAGATATATGTTACAGTGTGAGTGTGCTAAGTCAATTTATGCACACACCAAGGAAACCACATATGGATGCTGCCAAAAGGATTCTCAAGTATCTCAAAGGAACCATAAATGAAGGACTTTATTATCCTTATGTATCTGATTTAGGTTTGAAGCTATTTTCTAATGCAGATTGGGCTGGCTCCAAGGAAGATAGAAGGAGCACTTCAGGTTATCTTACCTTTGCAGGTTCAAAGCTTATTTCATGGTCATCCAAGAAGCAACCCACAGTTGCTCTCTCTTCTACTAAAGCTGAATATAGAGGTCTTGCCATAGCTACACAGGAAGCTATGTGGATGAAGACATTATTCAAAGATCTTGGATTGGAGTTTGGAACTCCAACTATTTATGGTGACAATATGAGTTCTATTCATTTGGCTGCTAATCCTATTTTTCATGCAAGGACTAAACATATTGAAGTTCATTATCACTATGTAAGAGAGAAGGTTCTAAGCAAAGAGATTCAAATATCATATGTGTCCACTCATCAACAATGTGCAGATAATCTAACCAAAGCATTGGATGGTACAAAGCTCTGCAAGTTCAAAGCCATGATTGGTTTGTAGGTAATCTTGGAAGATTGAAGATCTCAAGCATACTTGGCTTGAGAGGGAGCTGTTGGAGCAAGTCTATGACAAGCCTAAGTATTGGCGTGAGTCCCAAAAAGTTATAAAAGAAGCCTTAAAATGAAGACTATGTAAAGTTCACTTGTGAACTACCTCTTGTAACTTTTGAAGAGTTTACTTAATGTAAAAGTGAAAGAATCTTAAGTGGTTGAGTCCACTTGATCAAAAAGGGAAAGAGGAGCCACGAATTCATGATTTGTGGTAGGTAGAGAATCAAATCAATCACTAATTGATCGGAGAGTGATTGAGGGAAGTTAGCCTCCCAAACTCAACTATAAATAGATGGCAGCTTTAGTCGTGGTTAGAGAGACCTATGTGAAGACCTCCAAGAGCTGAGCTTTATGCCATATCAAGGTGTGATTACAAGGCACACATATGTATCATCAGATTGTAGACACATCTTGGACGGATGGTTTTGAGAACCTTCATGGTCCTAATCAAGATCTGACGAGACTTTTCCACTGTGTTTCTCCAACACTTAGCTGGAGAGGTGTAGACGATGAAGGCCTCAAGCCAAGCGTTAGTGATTTCTTGATGGATAGAGGGGAGTGAGAAAACAAACGGACTGGCGTGAAACTAAGGTGCCTTGCAACGTTTAGATAGAGGGGGGAAGGTGAGCACCATTGGGTAATGATCTGAGACGTTGAGGTTGATTCGTTGCATTAGGGTGGGAGGGCCCCATTGATGGATGAGATTCTGCGAAATGTAGCATCTGTCGAGTCTCGCTTTCCCTAATTCCTCACCTAATTGAAGATCGGACCAAGAAATACCGTTCGAGTCCTTGACTTCGACCATATCCAAAAAAAGTTATGTTTGGTCCCATGTGTCTTTCTCCTAGCCATCAATGATGCGGCCCTTGTTATTCCACCTATCAGAGGGGTCTTCCACCATATTGAAGTCACTGCAAATCATGACATTATGAGAAAACAAGTTCAAGGAGGACCAATTATCAATCCTCGCAACATCCTCATTTGGAGCATACATAGAGATCAGGGAGAATTGAAAGGGGGTGCTGAATGTAACCGCCATCCACCTATGATTTCTATCTTCACTAGTGTAGTCAAGCTTATTAGCCTAGAAGTGATTGATACCAATGGTTGTACCACCAGAACCACGTTGATGGGTTGTGGAAAACCACACATGGGACTAAGAGACACCCTTAAGTCTTTTTTGAAGGTCTTCTCCTTCAATTTTAATCTCCTGAAGACAAATGAAATCGGGGTTTAAGCTTATGTCACGGAGCCATTGATCAATAATGGTGGCTCTTGTGGGGTCAGTTAGCCCCCTAGTGTTTAGTGAAGCGATGATCATTTTCTTGTACTTCCCTCATTTTGAGGGCTTTTTTCCTCTTGGAGTCTTCTTTCTTTCTTGCGAGGGATGGTCCCGGCCATGCACCTTTGGCTTAAGGGGGCTTTTCCAAGGCATACCTGCCAAGTATTTCTCCTTGCGGGAAGCCTCTTATTGGTGAGTTGGAGAGGCCGTTTCCGGTATTGTTGTTCCAATGATGGAACTTTCACTGTCCATATTGTCCTTGTTCATGGGTTCTTGTAGGTAATGGAATAGTTAGGGGGTGAATGAGGGGGAGTTTACAAGGTGGTTTCTAGAGTGGTCACAGGTTTTGAAATGGTAGTAAGGTTGATGGTTGACATTGCAACAAAAGTTATGGGAATCTGAATATTCCTTCCTATTCGCTGCAATGTGTTGATGCACCTTTCATCATAGTTCATGCTCCGTATCTTGAGCATGTGATCGATTTCTTCAATTATGCCCATTGCTTCAAACAATACACGAAAGGACTCTATAAACTCTTGATCTACATCATCTACCTCTAAGAACTACTCCATGATTACCCAACTTCTATGCTTGGATAGGCGACTATGGGCTTGGACACCTCCATGGTCTTCAGTAATCTTTTGAGAGTTGCAATGTATATGGGCTCTCCTTCTTCTTCACTTCTTTTCTATCTTCTCCCTTGGATTTGGTCAATCATTGTTTCTCTTGCCAATGGACATGGTGTTCTTCTGTTGTGCGTTGCTGTCCTTTCCAACTTTCCTTCTATCATTCTAGTTCATTTTCCATTTCTGATCCAATGTCTACATCTATCAATGAGCTGCCTTGAAGGATGTGCTCAAAATCAAAAGTGCCAAAATCATCTAGTCCTTTGGTCACTGTAAACTCGAAATTGGTTGGCATGGGTGGGTCCAACGATTGTGTTGAGGATGCTTCTCTTATGCTAGGCCTAGGAGGGTGTATTGTGAATGTAAGAATAGTTTGCTTCCCGGTTGGTAAGATGTCCGAGTGGTCAAATATTGGTGGTAAAGGGGAACATAGATAAGTATTGCTTGTCTCAAACCATCTAGAAGATATGGGCGAAAAGCAAAAATAAGTGAAAAAAGAATACAATTAGAAAAAAAATCCCCTCCAAAAAGAAAAACAAGAATATTCTTCCTTCATTACGTGGGGTTTCTTAGATCCTTGTAGGCGACTTATTATAAACTAGTGGTTGAACGAAAAAATGTAAAAACTTAGGGCTTATGTATCTATAAGTGATTAAAGTAGATAAAAAAGACCTATAAGTAGACTCGAGAAGCTCTCCTTGCATCATTCTTGGGTCTCCAAAAAAAGGGAGGGGGACAAAGGGGAAGCTATTAAGGCTCAAGATTAATATGCCTCCTAAACCTCACGAGCTCTAATAGCAAGAAACATTAAATAATCTCTGGTGCGTGAAGCAAGCCTAAATGCTTGTCTCTCTGCATTACGACTTCACACAAAATTTGAGGCACAAGCTCATACATGTATTGCTTGATTAACTTCTAAGGCTAATTTTAGATGTTGCCTTGGTCAAAAGTAAAGAAGAGATTAGGAGATAATATTGCGATCCAAATGCCACGACCATATTTGAATTAAAACTCAAAATAACCCCTAAAATTATGGATCATTTTTATGTAGATCAACCAATAGTCATGCGTGGAAAAGTGTATTTACACACGAGTCTTTTCGTCCTCCTCATTTTTTTGTTGAAGTCCTTGGTTTTCCTCCTTCAGAGAACCTAGATGTCATTGTAAGAGTACCATATTATGTGTAAGCTTTGCGCACTTCATTTCTGTCTGTAGGTGACCTTCCATGTCTTGTATCCTTGTTTCTAGCTGATTGTGTGAGATTTGCAAAGTGGCAATCTGATCTTATAACATATTTTTTCGCGCCACTAGATCTAAAATCCTCACCTGGAGATGAGCGGATTGAGCTTGAAGCATCACGTTCTTCTGTGCCAATAGATTATACTCCTGTCAATGTTGGTTTGCACAGCTTATCATCATAGCTAGCGCTAAGCCTACTGGTGATGTATGTAGAGTGGATGCAGTTTGAAGAGTGTATGATACAGGGGGAATGGAAGAAATGTATGTAGTGAAAAATATTGTTATGGGTGAAGGTGATGTTGGTGGAGGGGGGGATCACGGATAGTGGAATTGTGGGTGGTGGGGGAGGTGCATTGAGTGGTGGTGATATGTCCATGGGATCAAACATGCAAGTGTGTGAGGTGTCCACCATCATTAGTGGAACAATGAGTGCAATGCTTGATACAACTCATGAATACGAGAAAAGATTTGGTGGTAGATAAGATGGAGGTCGTTACATGTACAAAGTAGCAATGGAATGCCAGAATGAAGGGCATGTTTGCTAGGTTTGGAATATGGAGGAAAAAGTAGAGGTGAATTGAAGAGGGAAGAAGTATGGTTGGGGTTGTGTGCTTGGACACTCTCCATGGTCTTTCGTAATCTTTTGAGAGCCGCATTGTAGAGAGGCTCTCTTTCTTCTTGTTCCTCCTCTTCACTTTCTTTTCTCTCCTCTCCCTAGAATTTGGTCAATTGTTGTTCCTCCTGCCAGTGGACATGGCATTCTTTTGTTGTTCATTGTTGTTCCTCGCACCTTTTTTTCTATCATTCTAGTTCATTTTTTGTTTCAGATCCAACGTCTACATCTATCAATGAGGTGCCTTAAAGGATGTGCTCAAAATCAAAAGTGCCAAGATCATCTAGTCCTTTGGTCACTATAAACTTAAAATTGGTTGGCATGGGTGGGGCCAATGATTATGTTGTCAATGCTTCTCTTGTGCTAGACATGGGAAGGTGTATTATGAATGGCGGAAAAATTTGCTCCCCAAGTGATAAGATGTCTGGTGTCATGACCACACCTCTTTGTTGTACACAAGGGAGGGTGCCTCTCATCCTTTTTGGTTTTGGTGTTGAAGCCTTCCTCTGCTTGAACAACTGTACTTGCAAACTAGTAAGAGCTCTCTCGATCCAAACATTATAGGCCAAGCACCTCTACGTAGTTCTGATAATAGCTCAACAACTGTTGAGTGTAGGTTTAAGTGTCCATCTAGCGTTGGTGGCATGGAGTTGGTCAATAATCCAATGTGTTAAATTTATCATGAGCCTTATTGACTCTACCAAATACAAACTGAAGCAAATTTTCTTGTGTGGTTGTGTGAAACTATCTTTCCATGGGACGAAAAGTGTTCCATGCATAATCTGAGTGGTATTGAGAGGTTCAATGTGATAGCACGCATCTCACTAAGTATCACTCTTATAGTATGCCCTTGGGAGCCAAGACCCACACCACCTTGCATGGAAGCAAGAAGGAAGGCCCAAGAAAGACTCTCCTTTCATCCACCCCATCCTCCACCATGTTCAAGCCATTGGCCATCAGCCCGCAGCTATGCCACATGCTTGAAAATATGGAGCAATAGGAGTCAAGGATCCTAGTCACATATGTAAAATACAAGATAATTGCAACACTCTACTTACACACATAGGAAATGCTAGCATGCACACACACCTCACTCTCACACTCTCCAAGACTAAATACATATATGCACAAAGCCTTAAGAGAAAGGAGAGTTCTTCCATTGAAAGGATTTTACATGAGAGCACGAACAAAAGCTCTCTCATTACAAGAAATGAGCCTCTATATATAGGCTAGACACATTCCCCCATGTGCTCCTTTTGACTAGTCAAAAAGGATCACATGCCTAACTAACGTATCTCAAAAAGATCTTGGGAAATATCCTTTCTAACAACCATATCTCCAAGAATACGTGCATGGGGATTTTTCTACACTTCTACAAAAAGTATGGGTATTTTTACATGCTTCCAAAAGCCTTACTTTAGGAGAAATATTAAAAAGTGTCCAAGAGGGAGTTTTCATGTGAAACTCTAAGAAGATACAAAAAGAGGGTTCCTATGCACAAATAAGATGTGTGCATACCCAATACTCAACAATCACTATGTACCTTTTTCTCATGGCATCCAAAAGCAATGTTTCCTTATCCATAGGGATATGCATGCCTTGCATGTTGAGAGCCTCACAGACCAAATTTAGGGAAAGCTTGAATCTTTTTAGTTTTTGAGTACATAACAAAGATGGAACTACAATTTCTCAAGAAGATCTTTACTTGTTCCCAATTCTAGTATCTGTACTAGATAGTAGCATTACATTAAGTCAAGCTTAGGAAATTGGGCACTAAAATATTCCAAGAATCGAGCAGTTTTCCAGATAGCTTGCAAATCGTGTATGTTATACATCCCCTCAAACTCTTTGGACAAGAATTGGAACTTGGATCAAGTGTTGTTAAACTCACATTTTGATTCCCACATACTTTTTGCCTTGCCCAATGGTCCTCCTAGCTCATTGAACCAATGGGAGTGCACATGCATTCTCTCCATTTATCTTGAAGGTGGGTCCTAAATGGGAATGATCCCTCTAGTGTTGTGGAGTGAGAGAGACCTCTCAGAAGTATGTTCTTCAATCGACAAGGTGTTCATATCCATAGGTTGAGAACTTGTGACCCCTTCATCTATCACATCTTGTTAGGTGCTTGTGCTCTTGGTGAATCTGCTATAATAAGAAAAACACATTATCATTGTCAAAGAAACCTGGTGATACCTTGTTCCCTTTATGATATTGACATGTCTCCCTTACATCCTTGTGTGGCATGAAAGTGGATGTGTCCATGTTGAGTGTCTAGTGATGTGAGATTGTGAGTTAGTTCAATGCCAATATGCATACTTGGAAAAGTGCATCAACTCAACATGCATCTTAGTAATGTGCATGTATATTACAAGGTTTGTATGAATGATATATCACATGGTTGGACTTTCCTGAGTTCCCTTATGGGGTTATGTTAGCAATTTTGATCTTTTCTTCATCTTTTGACTTCAAGTCTTTATCCAAGACATCAATTTATGGTTGACTTGCGCCAACAACTCCCCCTCAATCATCAATTGAGGTTTTCTCTATCTTCTTTATACCTGCCATGTCTTTAAACCTCTGTAGCTTTGGTCCATCCAAGCTTTTTGTTAGCATATCTACAATCTGATCTTTTGTTGAAGTATGCATGACTTCAATCTCCTTATCAATCACCTTCTCTCTTAAGAAGTGATACTGAATCTCAATATGTTTAGTCCTCGCATGAAAAACAGGATTAGCAGCTAGATATAATGAACTCATATTATCTCCATGTATAGTGGGTGTACTTTGAATGATGTCAAAACTCTTCATGAGAATCTTCCACCATATGACTTCCTTTGTAGCTTCAACCATACCTTTATGCTCAACCACTATAGATGATAAAGCAATTGTATGTTGCTTCTTAGAACACCAAGAGATTAGCTTATATCCTATATAACACAAGTATCCATATGTTGATCTCCTATCATCAGGATTACCTGCCCAATCTGTATCACTATATATCTTGATGTTTGTATCTGATGTAAAACCATAATACAAACCTTCCTTGAGTGTACCCTTAATGTATCTCAACACTCTTTGTCTTGCAACCCAATGTTCTTTCCTAGGACAATGCATGAATTGAGACAACACTCCAAGTGCATATGACTAATCAGGCCTAGTTAATGTAGCATAGATTAGACTACCAACTAGACTTTGATATAGCTTCATATCCTTGAATTCTTCTCCTCCATATCTGCTCAATTTGCGATTCACCTCCATTGGAGTAGGTGCTGCCCTACAATCTTCCATTTTAAACTTGATCAACAAGTTCTTCAAATACCTTTCTTGAGTCATATATACTCCGTGTTGAGTATATGAGATCTCCATGCCCAAGAAATATGACAAGTCTCCCAAGTCACTAATCTTAAATTCTTTCTCCATTTGCTTCTTGAGACTTTGTATGCCCTTCTCATCTATACCTTTAAGGATTATGTCATCAACATATATGCACATATAAATGAACCCATGATCACTTGTTTTGACAAGCAAGCTACTATCAACTTTAGATACTTGGAAACCAAGTTCCTTCAAGAACTTCACAAGTCTATAATTCCATGCCCTCTCTTGAGCTTACATACATATTCTGAATACCTTTTATCTCTAAAGCCTTGTGGTTGCTCCATGAAAACATCGTCTGAAATATAACCATTAACAAAAGCATTCTTCACATCTAATTGACATAATCTCCAACCTTTACATGCAGCAATGGCTATGAGTGTCTGGATGGTTGTCATCTTTGCCATAGGACTATAGGTTTCATCATAATCTATACCATATGTCTGAGCATACCCTTTCACAACAAGTCTAGCTTTATAACTAGACACACTTCCATCTACATACCTCTTTATCTTGTAGACCCATTTGCATCCAATGATCTTCTGACTATTTGGTTTAGGAACCAAATCCCATGTCTCATTTTCCATCAATGCATCATACTCTTCCTGCATAGCTTTCTCCCAATTTTTATTTACCTTTTGCCTCTTCATATGTAGAAGGGTCTTCATCTGCTTTCTCCATGTAAGCATAATCTTTAGTAGTCAGAAAAGAAGTGTCATAGCTGTATCTTGTAGGTTGCCGTTCGTGTCTTGATGACCTTATGAGTTCTCCACTTCTTGAAGTTTCTGGTTCATCACATTCTGGATCAAACCTTGGCACTTCTTCAACTTCCACTTGTACTTTATTGTTCTCTTCTTCATCAAATATCTGAACCTTTGATTTACCTTTCTTCTTATTCAAAACTTCTTCATCACCTGCATGATTATTGATTGTACCTGCGTATTAAGTAGCTTTCTCATCAAATGTAACATCCTTTGATACAAGGAATTGCTTTGTGGATGGACTCCACAACCTATACCCCATCTGCTTATCATCAAATCCAATGAACACATACTTTTCAGCTTTAGGTTCCAATTTATGCCTCAACTGAGATGGCACATATGCATAAGCCAAACATCCAAATACTTTGCAATGATCTAAGGTAGGTCTCTTACCCCACCAAGCTTCATATGGTGTCATACCCTACAAAGCTTTACATGGTAATGTATTAAGCAAGTATGTAGTTGTATTTACAGCCTTAGCCCCAAAATAATTTGGACAAATTTTCTCCTTCATCATTGATCTTGCAAACTCAACAAGAGTTCTATTTCTCCTTTTTGCTACACCATTTTGTTGAGAAGAGTACCTACAAGTAACTTCCCTTTTTATACCTGCATTCCATAAGTAATCACTGAACTCATTAGAGAAATACTCTCCCCTTCCATCTGACCTAAGTCTCTTCAACTTTTGACCTGTGATTCTTTCTGCATACATATGATAATGTTTAAATGTATTGAATACCTCTAATTTATCTTTGATCACATATATAGTGATCCACCTGGTAGCATCATCAACATAAATCACATAATATCTTGAACCATTTATACTGAAATCCTTTGATGGTCACCACACATATGTGGGTACCAACTCAAGCTTCTCTGAATACATAAAAGCATGCTTAGAATATGACTGCTTATGAGCCTTACCTAATTGACATGCCTCACATCTGTATGTCGTATGTTGACCTACAACATTAGGCAATCCAAGCACTGAACCATTGTTAACCATATCCTTAATACCTCTTTCATTGAAATGTCCAAGCCTTTTATGCCAAAGATCTAACTCAGAGATCTTATGTCCTCCATAAGTAAACAAGGCATGACCAACATTCCCTTGAATCTTCAATGTGAAGAGTCTTCCTTCTTTCTTCCCTGAAACAATTTGTTTATACCCATTGCTAGGGTCTTCCACAAAAACTCCATCATTAGTGAACCTTACTTCATAACATTTTTCAACAATTTGCCCTACACATCAGATTCTTTGGAATTGTAGGAACATACAAGACCTTAATCAGAAGAGTACTTCCATCCTTGTCCTTCACTGATCCAATTGACTTCACATTGTGCTTTGTATTATCACCTTTTTGAACTACATGATTAGTTACCTTATTCTCCAAATCAGTCATCAAAGCTATATTACTACTCAAGTGATTGCTACACCCTAAGTCAATGTAGAAGACTCTTTGGTCTTCACTTTGTCTTTCACAAGTTGCATTTATGATTAAGGTTGAATCTTCTTTCTGATCTAAAGCGTAATTGTAGTAGGTATTATCGTAGGATTGATTTTGGAATCCTCTACCTGCATTTCTTCAAAAGTAACCTCTACTACCTCTTCCTCTGAAATTACCTCTTTTGTTTCTACCACCTCTTCCTCTTGAATTAAAGTTCTGACGATATCCTCCATTATTCTGATTATTATGCCAACAATCATGAGCTAAATGATTTGGCTTACCACAAATCCAGCAAGCTTTGGCTCCATCTTTATTGCTTCTGCCTCTTCCTCTACCTTTGCCACCTCCTCTTCCTCTTAGGAAGTTGGCTTGACTAGTTGTACCTTCTTCTTCATTTAATTGTCGTTTACCTTTGCTATTCTTCTTCTTGTCCTTTGAATACATTGCTTGACATGTACTCTTATCAACATCACCTTTGACATCCTAATCAAAAGTTAGCATATGTCCTAACAACTGATTTAAATCAAGAGTGAAATGATTTAGTGACAATTTAGTAGACAAAATGAATGGCTTCCATTTCTCATCTCCTCTCAAACCTCTGAGGATTTTCCTTACTAATTTATCCTTCTCAATATCTTCATCAACTACTCCTAATGCATCTGCAATGTCCTTCATCCTTGTTACATAATTAGAAATAGATTGAGAAGCTTTCTTTTTGAATGTAGTGAACTTTGCCCATAAAGATGCCTTCCTTGAATTTGTAGTATTTTGGAAATGCTCCTCCAAAGCATTCCATATGTCACTTGCACTTTCAAGTCCTCTAATATGAGGTAGCAAGTAGTCATTAACTCCCATGTAGATAATGCTCCTTGCTTGAGCATCCTTCTTCATCCAAGTCTTCAAATTTGAGAGTTCATCCCTAGTTGGAACACTAGGATCTCTGAATTCTGGTTTTTCTTCTTCAACTATGATGTAACCTATCAAGTCTTTGCTCATGAGATGAGCTTCCATCCTCATTGACCAAGCTGGATAGTTTTCTCTATCCAATTTCTCTATCTGAAGAGAATGTCCCATTCTTTCTTCACCTATATATTAAATTCTTCAAGCTTTATGAGGAATAAGTGTACTTTTACTTAGAATGAAGTTCCTTTGGATCTTCTTGATAGCTTCAGGCCTCCTTCTCAAGCTTTCACCTTTTGAACCTTCAAATGTTAATTTCTATATGACTGCAGCAATCGGGGTCCTCCTTTCTTCTATTTTGATGATTCGCGCTGATACCACTAATGGAGAGTATTAATCTCCAAAAGAACAAGCTATCCTTGATGATAGAACACTCCTATATCAAGAATAACTCAAAACTTTGATCAATTTTGGAATATCAATGCCAAACTATCAAAATTTGCACTAACTGTGAAGAGAGTCACTACTCAAAAAAGTCTACTGCACAACTCACTCATTGACTAACCAAATGTGTAAAAATTTCAATGATACTTTGTATGAGATATTTTCTAATTTTTGCACACCTTCTCCAAGTTAAATCTTCTCAAAAGATTTAGTAGATTTTGAGAAATGATCCAAACAATCTACCTATGTTTGAAAGTATCCTCCTGTATAGTCGACCTTGACACTTGCAACTTCTAATGCATGGTTCTCCCAAATGACAACCTGTTTAATCAAATGCTTTTAGCCATAGATGGCTTGCCTTCCAACTTAGAGTTTGACTCCTTGTCGTAGTATGCCCTTGGGAGCCAAGACCCACACCACCTTGCATGGAAGCAAGAAGGAAGGCCCAAGAAAGACTCTCCTTTCATCCACCCCATCCTCCACCATGTTCAAGCCATTGGCCATCAGCCCGCAGCTATGCCACATGCTTGAAAATATGGAGCAATGGGAGTCAAGGATCCTAGTCACATATGTAAAATACAAGATAATTGCAACACTCTACTTACACACATAGGAAATGCTAGCATGCACACACACCTCACTCTCACACTCTCCAAGACTAAATACATATATGCACAAAGCCTTATATAGGCTAGACACATTCCCCCATGTGCTCCTTTCCCCGGCAACGGCGCCAAATTTGTTGTTGTAGTATGTCCTTGGGAGCCAAGACGCACACCACCTTGCATGGAAGCAAGAAGGAAGTCCCAAGAAAGACTCTCCTTTCATCCACCCCATCCTCTACCATGTTCAAGCCATTGGCCATCAGCCCGCAGCTATGCCCCATACTTGAAAATATGGAGCAATGGGAGTCAAGGATCCTAGTCACATATGTAAAATACAAGATAATTGCAACACTCTACTTACACACATAGGAAATTCTAGCATGCACACACACCTCACTCTCACACTCTCCAAGAATAAATACATATATGCACAAACCCTTAAGAGAAAGGAGAGTTCTTCCATTGAAAGGATTTTACATGAGAGCACGACCAAAAGCTCTCTCATTACAAGAATGAGCCTCTATATATAGGCTAGACACATTCCCCCATGTGCTCCTTTTGACTAGTAAAAAAGGAGCACATGCCTAACTAACATATCTCAAAAAGATCTTGGGAAATATCCTTTCTAACAACCATATCTCCAAGAATATGTGCGTGGGGATTTTTCTACACTTCTACAAAAAGTATGGGTATTTTTACATGCTTCCACGAGCCTTACTTTAGGAGAAATATTAAAAAGTGTCTAATAGGGAGTTTTCATGCGAAACTCTAAGAAGATACAAAAAGAGGGTTCCTATGCACAAATAAGATGTGTGCATACCCAATACTCAACACTCCTCATTTGTGTAAAACTTTACACTATGCACTGAGATCTGATCAATTCTTTGACCATCGAGATTGCACCTGTTTTAGAAGACACTCATCACTTCTTCACATACACATGTTCCTACACATAATTCTCTCAGCCTATTTACAATTAGGCTCTCAAATCTTAACCATATAAGCATTAACTATGGAATTAGACATCTACAAAAGGATTCTTGAAATGATCAAACACAGAAGGAGAGCTCATCGAAATATCCGGTGCAACTTTTCTTTCTACTCAGAAAACTTTACATCTGAATGATGAGAGAGATCTTCCTCATTTCTAAAATGTCTAATGACTCTTGCAACATCTAATTCTTCTCATCTCATGCTCTCTCATACTTGCCCTGACTTTCTACTTGTATATATAGGCATATATGTACAAGCTCATGACCATAACAATAGATATATGTGAACTAACTACAAGTTTAATGTACATATGTATACAAGACTTCATTTCTTGAATATGCCCTATCTTCAAACTTCATTTGTTGATCTTTTCTTCATCTTTTGACTTCAAGTCTTTATCCAAGACATCAATTGATGGTTGACTTGCACCAACAGATCTCGAAGAACAATTCCCAGAGGACATACCCTCTATATATGGTGAACAAGAGGAGGAGGAGCCTAGCAAACATACAAATTTTGAATCTAATTCTTTGCAAGAATTATCTCACTTCACTAATACTTGGAAACCAAGGTCGATCAAGATGAGAGCACCCATTATATTAGTAAGAAATAAAGAATCAGTTCTTCTCAAGAATATAGATGTAATAAAGAACAGTCAAGTGCAATGTCATATCACTTTAGAAGAGTTGTTGAAGGTTAAACCTGAGTTGTGGAAGCATGTAACAAACCAGTTACCAGAGATGGATACTACCTACTCTCAAGAAGAATCACACAAGAAAGTTGCATAAATACCCATTGAAAGGATTGAAGATATGAGTGAAGGAGAAGAGGAAAATACTTATTTACCTATCTCCTACCAAGGCTACACCACCTAAACAATCTTAGACTCGGGTGGTGGAGTGGCCATTTCCACCACTTCCCTATGGAAATGATGGTGTAAGCCAACTCTAAGACCTACGAAAATGAAGCTACAAATGGTTGATGGTCATATTGAGAAACCCTTAGGCTTATTGGAAGGGATATCTCTCACCACGTATGGTGTGAAGTTTGAATAAACCTTCACGATTTGTGAATTTGTAAAGAACCATGCTTACAAGATGATTGCTGGACGTCCTTTCATGTGGCAATCGCAGATCGTATAAGATTGGGCAACTAACTCTTTGTACCTGCAACATTTGGGACTCGCTACCGAAGTCACTCTCAAAGACTATTCCCATCATGACATACTCCTAATATAGTGGAATACCATCCATAAAACACCTAAATAAATGGATTCAGTAGAATCCTTATCATTCGATCCTTCATGGTTGCACAAGGACACTCATTTATGGATGTGTAAAGTAGCAAAACAAGAGGAGGAGGGGATAAAATCTAGAACCTTAGGCTTCGAGCAGCACCCACATACCGTCCAAGATCTTGCCTATGCACCTATAGTATTCTAGATGAGGAATTTGAGCCTCATGGATGGGCAGAGATCTTGGCCACCATGGACATAGCGGTGAACAAAGCACAATGGACTCCATCTTCATGATAGAACCCATGGAAGATAAGCCTATTTTAGAACAATGTACTGTGATGAATTTAGAGCCACACGAGGCAAGTGACAAAGATTTAGAGTCCATCATCATGGAACCCTTCTGTTCTTCAGGAGAAGAATACCTTTATTTTGTAGAAGCCACTACCCCTAACATGATGGAGGGTAATCAAGATAAACAGTGCACACCACTCCCAAAGATCAAGGAAAATAAGTAGAAGAAGGAACGAAAGAAATCTTCTATGTAAGAAAAAGAACCCCTATTGGAAGTACTAGAGAACTTTAAGAAATACAAAATCGAAGATAGAAGAATCATGGTAAGAATGTCTAAGAGAGAAACAAGCACACGAGAAGCATACGACAATCGGGAAAAAACTAAGAAGATTTTAGTTACAATCGAAGAAGGAGAAGAAAAATGCACATATATCGAGCATGATTTTATAGAAGAAGAAGAAGAAGAATTGATTGCCCTATTGAGAGAATATAAAGATGTGTTTGCATGGATGTACAAGGATTTGAAAGGAGTAGACCTGACATATGCTCCCATAGAATTCCCATGACTCAAGAAGTCAAACCTCCAAACATAAACCATACACTTATAGTGATAATTATGCTGCCAAGATTAAGGAAGAGATAGATCGTTTGATAGAAGCTAGATTTATCTATGAGATTGAGCACACTGAATGGGTATCACCCATTGTGGTAGTGCCCAAAAAGAATGGAAAGCTATGTTTGTGCATTAACCTGAAAAAAGTCAATGCTGCGAGTATTAGAGATAGTTATCTGCTTCGTATCATTGAGCACCTACTATAATGAGTAGCGGTCAAGGAAGTATAGAGCTTCCTCGATGGATTCTCTGGCTACAATCAGGTAGCCATTGCCCGTGAATACTAACATAAGATGACTTTTGCCAGAGAATGGGGCATATTTGCATTTCATGTAATGCCATTTGGGCTGACAATTGCATCCACTACATTCCAATGGCTGATGTGTCATGTCTTTAAGGAGTTGTTACGAAATAACTTGGAACTCTATGTTGATGATTTATGAGCTCATTCCAACATTAGAAAAACACACATCCCTGAATTGAAACAAGTCTTTGACAAATATTGAGAATATCTGGTTTATTTGAGCTCAGAAGTTTGTTTTCATGGTCAAGCGAAGCAAGATTCTAGGACACATATTGTCAAAGAATGGAATATCTATAGGAAAAGAGAAAGTTAGCGTGATTATAGAGCTACCCAAGCCAAGGAATGTCAAGGAAGTACAAGCTTTCATAGAGCATTGTGGTTACTATCGATGCTTTATACACATGTATGCAATCATTGCAAAGCCAAATATGCCCTTCTGACTAAGTTCGAGCGGACGGATGAATGTGAGAAATCATTTAATGAACTTAAACAATGTTTGTGTTTAGGACCAATTTTGATGAAACCAAATTGGAGCAAGCCACTCCATGTACATGTGGATGCATCCAATTATGCTATCAAGTTTGTGCTAGGAAGCATTAAGAATGGTTTATGCAATAAAGAAATTTAGACATTACTTACTGGAAAACAAATTCAAGTTCTTCACACACCATCAAGCATTGTTTTAGAATAGAGCAAACCTATTATAACTTACTTGAGGATGAAAACATTCCCTCAGGAAATGACTTTAGCAAGACAAAGAAGACTAGAGCTAGAAGCTTAAGACTACACACTCATTGTTGATAATCTGTACAAAAAGGGAAAAGATGGATATATAAGATAATGTGTTCATGAGAATGACTACTTAAGAATATTAGAAACTGCACATCAAGGTGTCACAGGTGGTGAATTCAGACCCCATCAGATAATCAAGGCCATACTATTCTCAGGACTATGGCCTACTCTTCATATGGACGCACATGCATATGTAAAGAGATGTGATGTTTGCCAAAGAGTTGAGTTTCCAACATAGAGAGACGAGATGCCATTGAAATCCATCATGGGAGGACGTGCATTCTCTAAGTGGGTGGTGCAGCTCAAGCATAAGCACCACCTCCTTTACTTGTCAATCCGCGGAGACGTGAAGACTAGTGTGAAGAGCACGAGCAAGTGAAGGCACAAAGTGCGTGAGTGAAAGCACACAAGCATGCACACACATACACACACACGCATGCAAGGTAAGATCAAAGAGAGGAACAATGGAAAGCTTTCAATTGCAAAGGAAATCTCTTACAAAAGCTCTATTCTCTCACCAGCTAATCCCAAAAATGAGCTCTCTAGCTCTTTTTATAGTTTTTTGACTAGCTTTGGCCCTATCCAGACGTAGTGTTTGGCCTAGTTAAGAATTAGGTTCCAAGGCTTATTTGGGGGCTCAAACAAAGTCTAAAAATTATGAAAATTGGTAGGATGATACTTCTAATACTCCTCAAGCTCAAGGACTCCTTGGCTTGAACAAAATGAAGTTACAAAAATAGAAAATGGTATTTACAATGGTTTTTAGTAATGAAATCACTGTTTTTGTAGGGGATTCTTCTGAAAATTTGACATGTGCTTCTTGGAGCTCCCTACCTGCTCCTCCTTCTTGTATGTCAACGTCTTGGATGCACTTCCATGCTTTGTGCTTGACCTTGAGTTCCAACACTCCCCCCCTCTCGAGTTTATCGTCCCTGACAGACCCTTGCTCTATTGTTTGTTCTAGGTAGTGCTTTGAGAGGTAGTCTATTTTGTAGGGACAAGATCCATCTAGCTTCCAAGTGTGGTATGGTTGGTTCTCCAGTTCTTCATCTGTCACTGCGAGCCTTTGCAAGTTGTAGTCCCTTGGTATGTGCTTCTTCCTTGGATTCCAGCATGATTGTGTCGTTGTGAGTCTCCATTGATGTCCTCTAGATCTTCCAAAGTTGATGTTCATAGTAGTAATGCCAAGTACTCATAACCCATAATGAGTGATGGGTAAGTGTGTTCGTGCATGGGTTGAGGAAAATATGTGCCTTGTGCAAACTGATAAATGCCTAGTAATGAATGGTTCCACCTTCACATAAGCATGACTCATTCATGTTCCATGAGCCAAACCTGGGAACAAGATTTTTTTTTTAATATCAATGTCATAAACAAGAAGACAGATGTTAGTATCAAAAAAAAAAGTTGACATATGTCAATGTGCTCTTGTGGATGGGACTCTCAATTGTGTCTATGCACGGCCATGTAATGTGGCCGTATATTAATGCATACTTTGGAAATGCATGACCTGAGTGGTGCAAAAGACAGGGTTGTGCAAGGAGCACATGGTTGTCGTTCATCGAGGCTTTTGATGTTACTTGCGGATGTTGATGCCGTCTTTGTTGGAGGTATCCAGTGGACCTTGAAATGATGTACACGATGGATTGTTGACTGACAACTGATGATTCTTCCAGATGGGGATCCATTTGAGAAGAGTGTTTGACTTCGAAGTGATGATCACCTTTGGTTGCTTCATGTTTGGAAGGTTTCTTGATTTTTGCATCCCTTGTGGTTGGCTCTTTGGTTTTGTAGATGCCGTGGGTGTTTTTGGCTTCCAAACCCATATCCTTGATAATTTTCTTCTTACCATTGTCGAAGAGGTGAGGTGATCTTCTTTGGCTCTTTGTTCCAGGTTCTGACCCTTGCCTTTCCTTGACTTCTTTGTTGAGACTTTATGCATGTGGGAGAATATAGGTTGTTGTGTACGTAAGAGCTTCTTGGTTACCCATATGCATGACTAACCTTGTTGAGCTGCCACTAATTTCTTAGGCACCCAAACTTGTCGGATACCTTGTGGTTGAACCTATCCTAGTTGCTTGGTTCTTGTTTTGGCATGGTTGTCCTACCCAGATGGGAATTGTTGTGGCAAGGCTGGTGGTTGCTCTCCTTTTCGTACCCAGATCTGCTTCATGCCCAACACTTCTTTCTTCTTGAAATCCCATTGTCTATTTGACACAACAGTTGTCATGTACTATTTCTCTTCCTTATGTGATTGAACTACTACAGATGGCTAAGACTTTGTACAAGAAGGGAGTCTCAATGGGTCTTTGACTCTTTTGTTGGAGGCAGCATCCTTCTGCATCATAGAGCTCTGGACACACACAAATTCTTCTTCTCTAAGATTAGTCCTAAGAGAATGTGTGACACCATGATCTGTGAGCATGCAATTTTCTAACTCTAATGTAGTGCATTGTTCATGAATTTCTAACTCTAATGTAATGCATTGTTCATGAACCCAAACTTGAAGAAGTTGGCTCCCTAGGTTTAAGTTGACTGCATTGTCATAGATCCAATCTTGTCCCAAGACAAGTGGCTCTGTAAGGTCCTCATCATGACACACTAGCATTTTGATTATCATTGGAACAACTTGAAGGTAGATAGGAAGTTCCACCTTGCCCAAAAAAGGGGTTTCCACACCTCCCAATCCTATGAGATAGGCTTCTATGGGATTGATGTTCAATTGCAAGTCTTGGCAGTATGAAAGTCTAACTGCACTAGTTGTTGCACCTGAGTCAACCGATGCTCTCACATTCCTTACACTCTTTGCTCGTCCTACCTCTACGGTCACAAAGGGGCGTCGATCAATTATTTGAGAAGTAATTATGCCCGATTTTTGGCACATGTCCATGTGATATTTTGGGGCTTTCGGGTTGACATCTAGGCCGAGTCGCCTTAACTTATTTTGCCTAATGCGCTCCCTGGCCTCTATCTGTGCTTCTTCTCTAACCCTTAGCTCTTCTTCTTTTCTCTTCTTAGCAGTGTTGAGTCTCCTTAACATATCCTCTGTAAGAGGTTCTTCATATAGCTTGACTCTACATCCACTAATATAGTTTGGCAAGATGTCACCTTCTAACGTGGCCAATTGAATCGCACCACTCGTGGAAATTCTATTTATGATCATAGGTCCATATCCTCTTTTTTCCAACTTATGGGCATGCTGCTTTAGTGTATAAACCAACACTAGATTTCCCTCTTTCAATCCCTTATCCTTGATGTGTGCATCGAAGTATGCCTTTTGCCTTTTCTTTGCAGCATAGATACCTACTACTGCTCGTAGCCTAGTCTCACCTAAGCATTCTAGATCAAAGATCCTAGAGGACAATTCATGTCCATTCCACTCATGCTCTTGGGCTACTTTTAAAGCTGGGATTAGGAAATCTAATGTTAGCACAACATTTTGTCCGAAGACCATATGAAATGGGGTAGTATTGAGCACTGTTTTGTAAGCAACTCGGTAAGCCCAAACAGCATGATGAAGTTGTTTGTCCCAATCATAGCATTTATTACTTACCAGTTTGGTCAAGACATTACATAGGATCTTGTTTGTGCTCTCAGTTTGTCTGTTAGCTTGTGGATGATAGGGGGCAAACTTCTTATGTATCACCAAGAATTCTTGGAGAGGATTTTCAATGACTTCATTCAAGAAATGTGTGCCTTTATCACTCACTAACTCTATTGGTAGTCCATATCTCATGAACACATTCTCAAATAAGAACTTAGATATTGTTTGAGCATCATTCTTTGTTGTCGATTTTACTTCTACCCACTTTGTAAGGTAATCTGTGGCTACAATAATATACTCTGCATGGAAGTTTCTAGCTGGGGGGTTAATAGGACCTACAAATTCTATACCCCATTTTGAGAATGCACGTCCGCGCATCATTGTTCTCAAAGGCATCTCATTTTTTCTAATTGGATATTGTGCACGTTGGCATGTGTCACATTTCTTCACATAGGTATGTGCATCCATATGAAGAGTGGGCCACCAAAGTTCTGAGAATAGAATGGTCTTGATTACTCGGCCAGGACCAAGATGTCCACCTGCAACACCATTGTGTGCAATTTCGAAGACTTTCAGATAGTTTGATTCATGAAGGCATAATCTTAAGTATCCATCCTTGCCTCTTCGGTATATGTTGTCTCCTGCTAAGGCATAGTCCTGAGCTTCTTGATGCATGCTTCTTATTCTTGCTAGACTAGCCTCTTTGGGTAATGTCCCTGATCTCATGAATTCTACCAATGGAGCACTCCAATCTGAAATTAATGATACGTGATAAAGAGTCACATGCTCCACTGGGGGTTTTTCTTGGCATACTTGACATTTCTTAATCCACTCATGCATTTCTTTGTCCATGCTAGGCCAATACACTCCTAAACGTTTCAAATTCTGCAATGTGTGTTGTTTAGAATAGTGATTTCCCAGCAATCCTTATTGGGCTTGTTGCAACCAACTACTATGTTCATTGTCCTCGGCACAACAAGCTAGTACACCTTCCGTATCTTCTTTGTACATGCTTCCTGCCAATATTTTATAGTTTTGTGATTTTACAATTTCTTTTTATTTGTTCTCACATCCTTATGCATGGGTCCGATGGTTAGGACAGCTACCAACTTATTTGCCCATTTAGGAAAAACTTCAAAATTGAACAGATAAGCGTCAGGTAGTTCATCAAACACTCCTTGCAGTGTCTCTCCTGAAGTGATGCGAGAAAGATGATCCGCCCTAAGGTGGGTTCTCCCTTTCCTGACAACCACTTCAAAGTCATATTCCACTAGTAAGAGGAACCATCTTACTAAACGGCCTGTATTGCATGGTTTATTGACCAAATATAATAAAGCTTGATGATCAGTGAAAAACTTGAACTTATTGGCCAATAGGTAGTGTCTAAACTTCTTCACAGCATATATCATGCCTAAGCCCTCTTGCTCAATTGTGGTATAGTTTCATTCAGCTGTGGTGAGCTATCTGCTAGCATATGCTATGGGTAATTCTAAATTTTCTTGACCTATGGGTTGTGCTAGCACACATCCTATGGCATGATTGGATGCATCCACATGGACATGAAATGGTTTATTCCAATCAGGAGTGGTCAGTATTGGTGTTGTGCACAAATGTCTCTTCAACTCATTGAAGGAATTTTCACATTCGTCATTCCACTCAAAATTTTTCAATAAGCCATAAAGAGGCCTAGCTATGATTGCATACATGTGGATAAACCTACAGTAATATCCACAATGGCCCATAAAAGCTTGTACCTCTTTAACATTCCTTGGCCTTTGTAGCTGTGCTATGGCTCTAAATTTGTCCTCATCTGTTGATATTCCATTCTTAGAAACGATGTGACCCAAGATTTTACCTTGTCATACCATGAACACACTTTTCTAGGTCTAGACACACTCGATATTCTCTGCACTTGTTGAAGATCTATATGAGGTTAGGAATGTGGTATCTTCTTTCTTGGGAATGAGCACATAAATCATCCACATATACTTCTAATATCTTTCACAAGAAATCTTTGATGACATGACACATGAGCCTCTCGAATGTTGCAGGTGCATTTGTGAGCCCAAATGGCATCACACGAAATCCAAAGATTCCCCATTCTTTGGCAAATGCCGTTTTGTGTTGATCTTCAGGGGCAATGGCTACTTGGTTGTAACCTGAAAATCCATCAAGAAAGCTATAAACTTCCTTGCCTGCAATACACTCCAATAAATGTTCGGTGATTGGAAGCGGATAGCTATCTCTGATGGTAGCGGCATTAACTTTTTTAGGTTCATACATACTCGCAACTTTCCATTCTTCTTGGGCATCACTACAATAGGGGACACCCATTCAATATGCTCAATCTCATAGATGAATCCAACTTCAATCAACCTATCAATTTCTTCTTTTATCTTGGTTGCATATGTATCATTATATGTGTAGGGCTTCTGTTTGGTGGGCTTGGCATCAGCTATCATGGGGATCGTATGAGAGAAAATTTTCGGATCTATGCCCTTCAAATCTCTATAGTGCCACGCAAACACGTCCCTATATTCCCTTAATAAAGCTACAAGCTCTATTTCTTCTTCTGCACTTAGGTCTTCTCCTATGTAAGTACATCGCTTTTCGTTTCCTTCAATGGTCACAACAATTTTCTTGGTCTTTTCTTTGTTATCATATGCTTCTCCTGTGATGGCCTCTCTTTTAGGCATTCGTACCAAAATTTTCCGGTCTTCAACTTCATATTTCTTGAAGTTTTCTAGTACTTCAAACAATGATTCCTCCTCTTCTTGTTTTACTGCTTTTCTTTTCTTTTTCTTTTGACTGCTCTCACTTCCATCCTTTGAATTTACCGTTTTAATGCTTGTGAGAGGTTCTTCTTCCTTTTGGGTGAACACTCCTATCTCTTCTAGATAGTGCTTCTCTGAGTCAAAGCAAGTATCCACTACAATGGACTCTAGATCATCGTTGTTATCTTCTTCTTCTATGACATCACTAGGGTCACACTCTTCTAACAAGGGCTGACACATGAACACCGAGATATCATAACCCTCTTCATCACAATGAGGCGTCCATTGTTCTTCATTGACTGCAATGTCCATGGTGGCTAAGATTTCCTCCTAGCCATGAGGCTCAAATTCCTCATCTGGAAAGATCATCGGTGTATAGGCTGGGTCTTTAACTGGTCTTTCTTCTTGAGAAATTCCTTCTTCTCTCACTTTTAGGCGTCTTTCCTCTTCCTCTACGACCTTGCACATCCACAAATGAGTATCTTCATGCATCCAAGATGGGTAAGGAGAGCTTCCCGAATGCACAGAGATTGAATCTTCTTTCGCTTTGTGGATAGGATTCCATTGTAGGGGTGGTACATCTTTGAAGGTGTAATCCTTCAAATTGACCTTGGTGGTGACCCCTACGTGCTGTAAATACAAGGAGTTGGTTTCCCAATCTTGCACTATTTACAATTTTCATAGGAAGGGCCTTTCCAAGATCATCTTGTAGACATTATTTTTTCAAAGTCACATATAGCAAATGTGTGTTCAAACTCTACACCACAAGTGTTTAAAGTTATCCCTTCGAGCAATCCTAGAGGTCTTTCAAAATCACCGTCTGCCATTTGAAGCTTCATTCTAGTTGATATTAATGTGGGTTTGCCCCATCGCTTCCACAAGGAGATGGTCACAATAGCAACACCGGCACCTGAATCTACGATTGCTTTGGTTGTGTAACCTTGATAGGTGATCGGAAGATAAGTATTACCTTCTTCGCCTTCATTGGTGTCCCCTATTTTGTCTAGAGGTATCTCTGGTACTTTCTGCTTAGAGCCTCCTTTTGGCATATTGGAACCAAGTTTTGAGACTTGATCCTTCACATGATTCCATAGCTTGGGTTTTACTTTTAGTAGCTCTCCTGAGATGACACTGAACCTTAGTTTTCTTCACAACATCGGTGTTCCTTGGAACCACTGAGTCTTCATGTCTTACCAATATGGTGGGAGCTCTGATCTGAAGAGATTTAGATTCCCATGGGCCTATGAATTGTGGCAACTCTTGTAAATAATTAGATTCAAAATCTAATCTTTCATCTTCTTTTTGCTCTAATTATTCTCCTTAGATAGATGGAATATCTTGGGGAAATTGATCATGAAGATCATCAATCTCAAGAATAGGAGGGGGATTACCCTTCTCCTTGGCCCATTTCTCTTCTTGTATTTCCCACAATAACTCTTGAGAGTACTCTTGAATTGAAAGGGGTGTTCCAACATCCGTGGAATTAGGAACATAAGCTTTCATTGGTGGAGAGCTTTCTCTCTCAACAACTGGTTGAGCCTGTGGAGGTAAAGAAACTTGTGGTTTTTTACCAACTGCTCTAATCTTTCTAATAAGCCCTAGAAATGCAAATCCGGTTTGAAAGAGTTTGTATGATTAAATGCTTGACTGGTCTTGAGCATAGCCTAAGCTAGCTCTACCATTTTCAGGCACATTTTGATCCGTTCAATCTCTAAGTGGGCTCTAGGGTAACTCTTGTCTAGGTTTGCAGTTGTTGGCCCTTCTTGAAGTCGAGCCTGGTAGGCCTTGAACATCATGTCCAAGCCTTCTGGGGTTGGATCTGCAAGAACAGACCCTGGTTGCGGTTTATTTACAATGGGTGGTGGGATGGGATGCGGTGGAGTGGATGGAGCTTTGGCATGTGAGGGATGTTGAGATGCAATGGCTTCTATTTTTGTTTTTGCATCTTTCAGGCTTTCTTCTAGTTTCGATAGCTTTTTATTCCACTTGCGATTGACCTTCTCTCTAGTATCTTTCCATGTTCTTTTTTTCCGCATACTAGGCTCTCCTGATTCACTTGACTCTGAGCATTCAACTGGCTTGTCCTATTTTAAGGCTTGTGCCCTAGTGACTTCTTGTATAGGAGCCACATGACTGCTACTGGCACTTGAATCCACCACTAAGCCTACCACATTAATGGGTGTAACCTTGGGTGCACTAGAGGGGTTTCTTGGACAATCTCTTGGGAGCTGTTCTTTGCCACACTGAGGACAAAAGACTTGTATTGTGATAGCCTATCCTCGACTCGTCGACGATGGGTGGGGACATTCACAAATGAAATGATCACCTTGGCATCTAAAACATGGTCCTCTAGGGGCTTGTGGTCTTACTTGTCTCAACTGGGGCATGGGGTTTGGATTCGTATACATGACATTGGAGTATTCGGGCTCCCAATTTTGTTCCATAGATGGTGCCTCATAGTGATAAGGATAAGTCTCACTATGCTCAGGTGACTCTATGTAATAAGCTTGTGGACTATCTTCATAGGAGTAGTGAGAACTCTGAGCATGAGGGTCATTTTTTGAGACAATAGGGGTCACTGGCACCAATGATCTATTAGGATTTTCCTCTGCCACAACATACTTGACTGGAATCACGTTGGCAGGAGCTGATGGTTGGTTTCCCAGGACTGGTTGTGGCCTATACTGTGCCTTATAATGTTGTTGTGGTCTATAATATGGCTGTTGGTATTGGTTCTGATACCTACCTTGTGGGTAAGGTTGCTCATTTCTGTTTTGGGTACTCTCGGGATCTAGGCAATGGAAAATCATGTTCATCTCTTTGATGCCTATGTGCTCGATGTCTCTCTCTGTCACGTCTTTCACCCTCAAGTCCTGATCTGTCTCTACCCCTAGTGTTTGCAAAGCTTACTTCAAGTCTCTCTCTTGTGCGTTCTCATTGTGCTTCATGAGTCTGTGATGATCCTACACCTTGGTGGCCATGGGAAATATTAGACCTTGCTGGAGGGAAAATCAAGTCACTCTTCCAAGTGTATGCATGTCTATCATGTTCTGTTACCAATAAAATTTTCTCTAACGTGTTATCTAGGTAGACAACTTTGCCTGGAGTCTCTGGATCCTTGAACTCGTAGATGATGACTATGCCTACTTGGCTAGGTTGATCTGGCTTGAATATCCAAAAGGCTTCCTCCGTTTCTCTATTTAAGAATAGTTCTATGCTTTTGTTGTCTTGAGGAATCCAATATGGAGTGATCACTTTGGTCAAAACTGACTTACCTCTCCGAGTTTTGGGTTCTCGTCCTACATCTCCTTGCTCTAGGTCTCCTATCTTGTTCTCAAGAATGATGTTTCCAAACTCATCTGTCCTATCTGGTAGGTTGGTGACCACATACATGGTTCCTTCCTTATCAATGTATGAACCCTCTTTGAACTTGACCACTGGGTGTTCAAGTCCAAAGGGTTGATCTGGATTTTTGAGTTAGACCACTGATCGCCTCAGGCCATCCTCATAGATGCGAGCACCTGATCGGTTGGTTCGAATATATTCCAATTGTGTTTTATATGGACTTTCTGGTGTTTGTAGATAGGCAGTTCGTAAGCCACCTGCAGGTTTCCCCATGCTAAAAGGCATTTCTGAGTCACTTGTGTCAGAACTTAGTATGTATGGATAACCACTTAGTTGTTGTGCCCAAATCTATTGCTTTGTCTATCCTTTCCTAGGTGTCTACCAGATCTCAAGTTCATAAGCTTTGCCTTCTCATCCCAAAATTCTCCTATGTATTGCTCAAAATCCTTTGGAGCACCCTTGGTTTCCTAATCCCACTTGACGGTCAACTTCAAATTAGTCTATCTGAAAATCAACACATTATTCTTACAAGCTTTCCAACGAGCTATAGAGCTCAAAAAATGGACTTTTGATGAAAAACTTATGTCAAATCAGGCTCTTGAGGGTCAAAACAGGCAAACAGGAAGTTATGAGAAAATCATGATTTTGTGTGAAAATCGCGATTTTGAACAACCTTGGAAATCACAATTTTGAATGAAAATTGTGATTTTGAGGGTCAGAAAATCGCGATGTTGAACTCTTATGAAAATCGCAATTTTGAGGGATCATGGAAATCCCTATGCTGAGCAACCATAAAAATCACGATTTTGTGAAATCATGAAAATCGCAATGCTGAATACTTATGAAAATCACGATTTTGTGAAATCATGAAAATCGTGATGCTGAACACTTATGAAAATCATGATTCCGAGCTTTCCCCAAAAAATGCGATTTTGATTGAAAATCATGAAAAACGTGATTTTGAATGAAAATCTTGAAAAATGCAATTTTAATTGAAAATCAAGAAAAACGCGAACTTGACTGAAAATCGTGAAAAACACAATTTTGAGTGAAAATTGTGAAAAAGGCGATTTTGACAGAAAATCGTGTTTTTGGCTTGAAAATCGCGATTTTGAGAATGACCAAAAAATTGTGATTTTGATTGAAAAGTGTGTTTTCTCAAAATCATGTTTTTTTTGCTTTAAACATGAAAATCATGTTTGCTCAGAATTGTATTTTTAACTAAAAATTTTGATTTTGTACCTTAGTGAAAATCGTGTTTTCTAAAAGTCGTGATTTTGGATGAAAATCGTGATTTGTGAAAATTGCTATTTTGATCCAACTGAAAATCGTGTTTTTCCCAAAATTGTGTTTTTGGTTGAAAATCATGATTTAGAGAGAGAACAATGGAATCTTCTATTCCACTACTTTCAGATACAGAATATACTTTTACATGCTCAATTCCCAAAAATTCTCTCTTCTTGAATGAGCTCTCTAGCTCTTTTCATAGTTTTTAGACTAGATTTTGACTAGTTTAGGCCTAGTGTTTGACATAGTTAAAAATTAGGTTCCTAGGCTAATTTGAAGGTTCAAACAAGCTCTAAAAATTATGAAATTCAATACGTATGTTCTTCTAATATTCCTCAAGATCAAGGACTCCTTGGCTCAAAGAAAGTGGAGTTTGAACTACCAAAAATGGATACTGTTTGTCCTAGTTGGAAATTAGGTTCCTAAGCTAATTTGAAGGCAAAAACAAGCTCTAAAAATTATGAAATTTGGCACATAGGTCCTTTTAACAACTTCAATCTTGAGGAATCATCTTCTATTAATGAAATGGAGTTTGAACTACCAAAAATGGATATTTACAATGAAAATCAGTGATGACGATCACTGCTTATATGTGCAATAGATTGGGAAAATTAGTGACTAGGAATATTCCTTGCGTTATTGGCCTTGAATGCTTTGTCTGCTTAGCCCTCCTTGCTCTTGTATTTGGCTCTCTTGTCTCAGGCTTCCTTGTCTCATGATCCCTTGATGACTTAACCCACCTTGATGGCTAACACTCCCCCTCTCTTGTGTCTATCCAGAAATAGGCAAGAGATCGAATCTTTTTCAAAACTTTAAAAGGACCTGCATATCGAGGAGAAATTCTATGATCCTTCCCTAGCAACAAGTTAGATTGGTGAGGATTGGCTTTAAGAAATACCATGTTGTCTATTTGAAATTCAAGTGGTCTTCTCTTCAAATCATAGAATTTCTTGTCATTTCTGAGCTTCTTTTATGTGTTGCTTAATTTTTTTCGATTTCTTCATCCATCTTATCAAGAATTTCTCAGAGACTTCTACATTATCTAGAAAACCCAAAAATGAAGGCAGAGTCAAACAATTATAGCAATACATAGCCTCAAATGGAGTCATTTTTATACATGCATGCCATGCACTATTGTATGCAAACTCAACTAAGGGCAAATAATCACTCCAATTGTCCTACTTTTTATTCACATACATATGCAACATAACTTCAAGTACCTGATTAACCCTCTCAATTTCCCCATCAATTTGTGGATGGAAAGCTGTAATCATAGGAAGTTGAGTTCTAACCAATTCAAATGTTGCTCTTCAAAAGTTTGATGTGAACCTAGAGTCTCTATCAGAACTTATGCTTTTAGGCATTCCATGCAATCAAAAAATTTCTTTTACAAATATTATTGCAATATTCAAGGAAATATTAGTCTTTTTCATAGGGAAGAAATGTGCCATCTTGGTAAGTCAATTAACTACCACAAATATGGTATCATGTCTGCTTCTGGTCATAGGTAATTTAGTGTCAGCACCAATCCTTCGAGTACCCAATTGGAATAAGCCATTTCATATTCATGTGGATGCATCCACGTTTGCCATTGGTTGCATTTTAGCTCAACCTGCAGATACAGGAAAGCTAGACCACCCTATAGCCTATGCCAGTAGAAAAAGGCCAAAATGAGCTCAAATCATGATTTCGACAGCACATAGTGAAGCAGATTTGAAAGCAGAGCGTAATTATACCACAATCGAGAGAGAAGGCCTAGGGATGGTGTATGCAGTAAAAAAGTTCAGACATTATCTTTTAGCAAACAAATTCAAATTCTTCATTGATCATCAAGCCCTACTGTACTTAGTCAATAAGCCTTGTAATACAAGACGACTAGTACGATGGTTTCTATTGTTGATGGAATTTGATTTTGAAGTAGTAGTCAAGAAAGGAAATACCCACATAAGAGCGGATCACCTATCAAGAATGACACATGGAGAACCACCCATAGGAATACCAGATGATCTGCCAGATACGTACCTTTTTAATCTTGAAGTATGTCCACAATGGGCAGAAAAATTGATTCCTATACTTACGCATGGACCAAAAAATGGAATCACACCAAACCGAACCCAAGACCTATGGAAGATTAAAAACCTTCATATCATTGCTGGAAGTTTGTATCACCAAGATTCAAATGGATTACTCATGAGATGCGTAGAAGAAGAGGAAAAGGAAATGTGGCTTCAGAAAGCACATGTAAATCAATGGAAAACTCATCTAAATGCGAACGAAACATGGCAAACATTAAGGAGATTGGGCATATATTGACCAACCATGCAGAGGGATGCACATAACTATGTATCAGCCTGCCCAACCTGTCAAGAACGGAATCCAGAAGAGAATTCCACTCTATGCTACTCCACTATAGCACCAAGATGGAGCATGCCTCTGGTGAAGTTCTTAAAGACCCAAGAGTACCCAAAAGGAGCCACTCTAGCAAGAAAACGAGCACTTGTAGAACAAAGTAAGGACTATGCTCTTATTGGAAAACAACTCTTCAAAAGAGGAAGAGATAATCACTTGTGAATGTGCATTCATGAAGACGAGTATCTTGCTGTTTTAGAGATGGCACATACAGGAGCTGCAGGAGGACATTTCTCTGCAGATAAGACAGCAAAAATGATTCTCTTTGCTGGAATGTGGTGGCCAACTCTTCATCAAGATGCCGTAACATATGTGCAACGATGTGATACTTGTCAACGAACGAAATATCCAATTAGAAGAGATGAGATGCCACTGAGACCCATAATGAGTGCTAGATCTTTTACTAAATGGGGAATAGACTTCATAGGACCTATTAGCCCCCCAGCTATAGGATCCCATGCCGAATATATAATTGTAGCCACAGACTATCTGACCAAATGGGTTGAAGCCAAAGCAACCAAGAAAAATGACGCAAGAACTACGGCCAAGTTTCTCTTTGAGAACGTTTTCACTAGATTTGGACTACCGATAGAAATTGTGAGTGATAGAGGTACGCACTTTGTGAATGAAGTTATAGAAGCCTTACTGAATGAATTCTTAGTAATTCATAAGAAATCAGCTCCTCATCACCCACAAGCCAATGGACAAGCCGAAAGTTCCAATAAAATCTTATGCACCATTCTCACAAAAATTGTGAACAATGGTAGATCTGATTGGGATAAACAATTACATCACGCTTTATGGGCATTCAGAGTAGCCTACAAAACAACCATAGGCACTACTCCGTTTAACTTAGTGTATGGACAGAATGTTATTTTACCAATTGATTTCTTAATACCCACTCTCAGAGTAGCAACAACTTATGAGTGGACGGGACATGAACTCTCAGCTCAATTGGATCAAATAGAGAAGCTTCATGAAACTAGGTTACAAGCAGTAGCAAGGATTTATGCTGCTAAAAGGCGACATAAAGCCTACTTTGATGCTCATATCAAAGATAAAAATTTGAAGGAAGGAGATTTAGTTTTGGTATATACTCTGAAACAACATGCAAAGAAACTGCAAAAAAGAGGATATGGCCCGTTGATCATCAATCGCATATCTACGAGTGGAGCCATCAGCTTAGCAACCCTAGATGGGGAAGTATTACCAAACTATATCAGTGGATGTCGAGTGAAAAAATATCTAGAACCATTGACTAAAGAAACAATGTCACGACTAATAAGGGGTAAGAATAGACGTATCGAGGAGGAAAGGATATGGGAAGAAGCTAGACAGGGAGCACTAGAACGAATTAAGAAACGAAAAGAATGGATGAGAGAGAGAGATGAGAGATATCGACTAGGAGAAGAACTCATCCCAATGGCTAATTTTAGAGCCACTGAAAACCTAGGGCAACTAAGGAAGCAACCATATTTGAATTTGGGAGCTAGAAAAACGGAATATCACTTGGTGGATGCTCTCATTGACACAGGAGCCGCCATAAGTTGTATCAAATTGTCATTGACTCAAAGACTCAAGGAGGAATTACGTCCATCAAAGGCACAATTGATAGGAATAGGAGGAACGATTACTCAATGTATGGGTGAAGTAACCTTACCACTACATATGGGAAACAACACTATGGAACAGAAGCTCTTAGTTTGTCATGATCAAGACTTACTCGAAGACATCGTGTTAGGTCAAGATTGGATATATGAATATGAAGTGACTATCCAATTGGCCTTAGGATACATCTCAACCAAGATAGGACATCGAGAAGTATTCAGCATGCTAGACGAACGCCCAATCAAAGCCGCAAGTATAGAGCCAAAAATTCACTCTAATAAACACAGTCAGGAATGTATGTTCACTAGCACTATGGAAACCCCTTCATCAAGTGTTTCATGTAAGGACACACTGAATTCTGCTTGCACACCGTCTTCTAATCTAGCAAGTCACCAGAGTACCATTCAGTCTGAAACCAACCTTAGTGAAGCACCATACACAAGAGAGACTAGTTCTCCGAGTAATCCAAAGTCTGTACCTAGTAGAATATACCCCATTCCTTATACTTGACATGCTTGGATAAGGAAGGACCAAATGGATGCATATCTTCAACAGAAGAACTACTTGCTACAGCAGAAGAACTCACAGAACCAATATGAAAATCTCTCTAGATATTCAGTTCCACAGAGAATTGCTAAAGTATGGATTCCGAAGAAGGTGAGAGCTGCCCAGTCGGACCACACACAAATATGGATTCCCAAGTCATGTACTCAAAGGACACTCATTAAAAAGGACGAACCAATGAACAAGGAAAATCAGTATGATCTAAAGGCAAAGCCACAGAAGCTAAACTGCTACAGGATAGAGATGGAGTCTACATACAATTCACATGTCATTCCAAGATTCAAAAAGCAGACAAAGCAGAAGCAACAAATGAGCAGCATCACAAGCACTAGGAAGGTTGGGAACACGATTTCCCCCAACAAAATAAAGCAGATTTGGATGCCGAAAGACAAAGCAAGCCATATACATCAACCAAATAACTCGAGTTGCACGCATATGGAGTTACCAGAATCCAAAGTATGCATGATAGGGCCACATTACAAGGCCACGCATTCGGCACAATATTCTTCTATTTCAGGATAGTGAAGCACATTTCCCTCTTGGGAAATAGGAGAGCACTTGTACATGATTTAAAGAAAATTACTAAAAAAAAAATTTAAACGCTTCGGCTATGAACTCACTTTTCTGTTTTTCTTTCAGACAAAAACATAAAAATATATAAAAATTATGGAAAAGCCCAGGTATTACCTTTCTCACACCCACGGGGAAGGGACACCACCAATCACTCGAAGCAATGTTCACCTTATGGCATACAAATGAAAGAGGATTACTGATACTATAGGGCCACTAATTCATACTCTATATTGAGTGCAGATGGCTTCTACTAACTCAGAAGAGACGCAAGTGGAAGAGGTCCAGATTCTTCCACTAGAATCTATAACAAAAGCGAGAGGCCATTGGTTTTTGGATGACCAACCGGTGTCGGACCTCATTTTTATGGCCACAATCAAGATTATGGATAGGGATCACTACTTCCCTATTATGTCGCAAGAGTTGAAGACTATCATACAAGGATTACCGCGCATAGTGGATGTATGGACACAAGCAGGAATAGAGGCATTTCTGAAACTACCTATTTATTTGCCAGACTTTCAAAGATGCACGCAAGTGATGAACACACTGCAGCCTGCAGTGACAAAGATATCAGTTCCTGAAGCAAGAGTACTGGACAAAGTGGGTACCTGGAGAACCATACAATTCACTCATGAGATAATTAACAAAGCTTTCGGATGGAATCAAGAAGGAATCACCAATGTCAAGGAAGAATGTCATGATCCAAAAAAGAGATCCTTTTTGGACATTAACAGAACTGATATTGAAGATGTTGTTCGCTTAGTGCACCAGCATTTCTGTTTCCCAAGCATGCATAGATACACGACACCTCAAAAGATTGTTGTACAACTACTATCTCATGCAATGAAACAACTTGGCAATAAAGTGAATATGACTCCATATGTACAAGACCGACTATTTGAAGCAAAGAAGAAGTGGGGTCAGAAGAAGTTTCTCAATGGGAGTTCGGCTTTGACACTACTTATCTATGAGGCACTTGAGATGAAAAACTGTCTGCGTGAAATGCCAACCTCAGCAGAGTTAGCTAAATATGCCAAATCAGCTACGGTCCCAAAGAAAAAGAAAGCAGCTGTCGCTGTTGAAGAAGCAGGAACTAGTTCACAGAAACCCATGAGGGGTACAAAACGTCTTAGAGAGGAAGAAGCCCAGGCTACACCCACTTCAAAGAGGACACATACTTTTCCAAAGATTCCTGGGACCCAACAACCAATTACTAAAAGAGATCTATCCGCTACCCTAGAAGAGACACATCAGTACATGCAAGGGCAAGTAAATCTAAATGTTCAAGGTCATCATTATAGACAAGCAAGTCAAGAGAAACAACAACGGAGTAAAGAAAAGACCCCAGAACAAACCGCGAGATACAAAGAACTGGGCTTAGAAGATTCAAGCTCCAATGAAGAATCT
Source organism: Ceratopteris richardii (assembly GCA_020310875.1). Classification (NCBI taxonomy): domain Eukaryota; kingdom Viridiplantae; phylum Streptophyta; class Polypodiopsida; order Polypodiales; family Pteridaceae; genus Ceratopteris; species Ceratopteris richardii. Next base: position 79,322,002 of record CM035416.1, read on the forward strand.
AGTCCTGAAAAAGACACTTTGGACACTGACATACGGACAGAGACTCACGAGGAAGATTGGACGGAGCTTAATCAAATCGAAGTCACGCTAGACAACCACAAGAAAAGGCAAGGAACGAAGAAGAACACACTGAACCAGAGCATGTAATTCAATTAAATGATAAGTCAAAGATTAGTATCAAGGAAGCTCCAATATCGAATAAAGAAGTACGGCCACCTATCAAGGAAGAAATACAAACTCCAGTGAACGCGGATTCAAACCTACACACAAATCAAAAGCAGATCGTGATCGAGGTGCCAGATGATACACCTCAAGGCAAAATTGACCACATGGAGGCTGAGCCAAGCATACAACTCCACATTAGGTAGCCCCATGATACTACATTACACATAGCACAAGGAAAAGATGTGACAGCAGGAGCAGAACCGAATATTCCAAAAACATGGTTAAATGTGGATGTCACACAATTAAAGCCGGTGGTCAAGCAGATGATACAAACGGCCATGGATACACAACAACAGATGATGGATATTGATGTAGACTATGACAAATCCATGAGGGAAAAGAGTCAGTTTCAAATTATGAGTGAACAATTGTCTGCACAACTAATCCAGGTCCAAAAAGAGATAGCAGCCAAAAGCACGGAATTACTAGAGGTAAAAATGCAATGTAACACTTTGATGACCCAACATCACCAACTCCAGGCACAGCTCGCAGACCTACAAAGGGTACATGAAGCCAACGAGGCCGACAAAGAGAGAATGAAAGCTAGAAGCACCTTGCTCGAGACACAATTAAAGGTGTACATGGAAGAAAATGACAGTTTACGAAATAGAAATAAAGAACTCATGAAGTCATTGCTATACGATCAACCTCTCGAAAAACAAGAAACAACAGATGTTGATCAGAGAGAGTTAAGAGATCAGATTGCAAAATATACAGAATTGCTACAACAAGAACAAGCATTAAGAACCAAATGGGAGCAGAAGTACATTCAAGACACCACCGAGCTCCAAAAACAATTGAATATGGCCAATGGTGAACTTGCCTGGAGTTATAGTGAGAACATGGATCAGGTAGCCGAAATTGGCAATGAACTGCTTGCAGCCAAAGAAGCACTCAGGGCAACAATGCAAGAATTAAAAGAAAAGACTGAGCGCATAGAACAATTAGAGACCAAAGTAAAAGAGAAAGCACCCATCGGGACACCAGTAGAGCCAGCAAAGGAAAATCCTACTGATGAGGTAGAGGTACGTCCTCTATCTCCCCCGATTTATAATTCTCCAATACACGAGCAGATGGCGGACATACATGATGATCATCCAATGCCATATACTGCAGACATAAGTAAGAAGGAACGGGCACTAGTGGTGTCCCGATTGACAGAAAATTTTGAGAACGAAGTGCTCAAGGTCATGAAAGAAGCAAAGATCAAGGGTAAAGACTTGGAAAAGATCATGAAGCCTTTCAACATCCCGTACGGATTATTGAAAGAGAAAACAAGACAATATATAAAGAAGATTACAAAGACAAGTCTAGACGAGCAGCTAAACTTTAAACATGACACATTCACTTACACTCAAGAAGAATTTGAAGCTGCACAACCTGTTTGGAGAAGGAAATTTTTGGAGAAACATCCTACACTACGGGTGCATTGGCAAGCAGCACCATATTTCCTACAGGTAAACCCTTCATTTTGTCCTATACCACGTCGTAGAGAAACCAGGGAATTTTTGGAAATGCAAAAGAATGGTGCCATAAATAACCAGTGGTTGAATTACCCACTACTTCCAAGTCCACCATATAATTATCTTCCAACAGAGGAGTACATGGTCAAGACCATCGAATTTTGGCTGCAAAGTTATGCAACAATACCCGATTTAACTGTAAAGATGACAAATAAAATACTCAGTATGATACTTACAGTATTGAAGGTTTTCAAACATGCCGCCTACGCATTTTTGAATTTCATTGGTATTAATCAAGGAACGGACATACTCACTTTTTATCTGTCTGTTATGCCTAGCCGACCAACCATAATGGCTTATTATTCCAGGCTCATGTTCTTGCCAAGTATATATATGCAAACGTTCGAGGAAGCATTTTTTACAGGATTTTTTGAGATAGATTCCGAAATCTTTTTAAAGATGTCATCTAATTTGAATGCCGATTAGTGGCATATGAACTGAGTTTCTTCGCCGACCACAGATAGCCACCTAACGATGGCGTAAAGGCAAAACAGTGGAAACAGTTAATGGTACGTGAAGCCAATCTTCTTAATGACACAGAGCAAAAACTATATAGAACATACGCTTGTCGCTTTTCAAAGCCTTTCGGGGACGACAGAGTCCAGGAGGGGGGCAATGTTGAGGGAGAATCAAGCAAGAAGAAGAAAAGAAGAAGACCAAGGAAAAGCACGCAATTGGAAGGAGGAACCAGGGCTAGGAAAGTATCCATGAAGAAGTGCACGAAGATATTCAGCGGTTCCATAGCCACATGAGGGTGCTTCAACCTCTTGACCAACAGAAGGTTCAGATCAAGGCTGAAGAGCTACATCCTCATATGTCTACAAATGGCGTGCATGGCAACCCAAATTAACAGGCAAACTAAATGCATGACGCCTAGAGGATGTCAAGACAAATATCGAACAGGGCCTTTAAAACGGAACGCCAGTCTGACCGACAGGCAAAACTGACCAAGGGTTGCGCGCAGGGAAAAGAAGGTGAACAAGCTTAAGTAAAATAGCAGGGTCCGATGTGTGCAACTAGGACAAATCAGAGGACCACTAAAACGTAATGCAAGACTGATGAACAGGTAGAACTGACCAAGGGATGTGTGCGATGACAAAGACAAACAAGAAGTAAAGCCTGTCAAGGGACGACAGAGACAAAGAGGGGGAGAGTGTTGCAGAGCTAAAGAGAAAACAAGGCAGAGAAAAAGACAGGCCCCAAAATTTTCCGATTTGGACACCCAATTTTTTTATTATAACCATTATTGTAATATATTTTCCGATGTAAATGCACTAGAGGAGTCCTCTAGATGCATCCCCACAGAAGATTAGAAGCTTACCCATGTAAATTAGTAGGAAATTAGTCTTTTAGTGAATAAAGTGCCGGTCTCTTGTATGAAAGGACCATTTTTAGGGCACAAGTATATAAGTCAATTTGTGACTCTTTGTAAAGACTTTTTGCCATTGTGAGAATCAAGAGCACAGAAATTCGAATTTGTGTCTTCTCCTCTCTGTATCATCTTCTTTGTGAGCTTGTATGCATGTGTGATGCTTGGAAAGAGTGTTAGGAAGTGTTGTCTATCCATGAAAGTGTTTGTTTGCTGTGGTTAAGGTGTGTGTGAAGTGTAGGAAGTGTGAAGTGTAGGAAGTGCTGACTCAGTATTTTGCTCATAACTTGAAGTGGAAGCATCACAATTGAGTGAAAATACCACCATTGGATGCGTCTTCTCGCGAGCTTCGAAACGCATATCCTATTCGCTATATTTGGAGTTCAGAGCTAAGAGAAAAGCTCGATTTACTGTTGGCTGCTGCACCAAGTATCGTGACACCATAACTGACAGTTGAAGCTTGTTTGGATTAGTCTTTGCCTTGTTTGCACTCTTTGAGTAGTTCATTTGCATTGATCATCATTTGAATGCATGTCTTCATACACTCGGCTAGGTTTTGATACTCATCAGATTGATAATTAAAGCGTGAATCCCCACTATATGCACTTGAGGGGGATTGAGGTACAGTCTCTTTCTCCGCAAGTCCCTAAGTTGGTTCTTAGGTACACAGACTTACAAATGATCATAATATCAAGCATGTAGGCTTGGATAAAATGCACCAACAGCTCCCCCTCAAGCCTAACATGCTTGGCCTCAAAATAAGTCTTCAATTGTCCTTGATTTCTTGCAAGCCAATCATCAACTTGAATCTACTTAACTTTGTACCATCAAGAGCTTTAGTCAACATGTCTGCACATTGCATATCTATAGAGACATAGGATAGTTGAATATCCTTGCTCATTAGCTTCTCCCTTACATAATGGTAGTGGACTTCAATATGCTTGGTTCTAGCATGGTATACTGGATTAGCTGCTAGATGTAGTGAGCTTGTGTTGTCACAAAAAATGTGAGGTGTTGAAGAATGAAGTCCAAGATCTGTGTACAAAGACTTTAACCACATGATTTCTTGAGTTGCATTAGCCAAACCTCTATATTCGGCTTCAGAATGCCACGATTGGTTGCTTCTTGGATGACCAAGAAATGTTTTTTGAACCTGCAAATGATATATACCCGGATGTGCTTCTTCTATCATCTCTAGATCCGGTCCAATCTGCATCTGAGTAGACCTTTAGCTCAATATCTGAAGTAAATGAATAAAACAAACCTTCATTCATGGTCCCCTCTAGGTACTTGAGAACTCTCTTGACCGCTTCCATATGTGGTCTTCTCGGCTTATGCATAAACTGACTCAATATGCTAACACTATAGCATATATCCACCCTTGTGAGTGTTGCATAGTTCAAACTTCCAACCAAGTTTTGATAGCTTGTGATGTCTTCAATTGGCTCTCCTTCATAAGCACTAAGCTTATGATTTTGCTCCATAGGTGTACCTGCACACTTGGTATTTTCCATCTTGAACTTAACGAGCATGTCATGCACATACTTCCTTTGTGTGATGTATATACCTGAACCTGTGTAGATTAACTCCAATCCAAGGAAATAAGTGAGTGGTCTGAGATCACTTATTTTGAACTCCTCCTTCATTTGAGTATTTACCTGTATGATTCCTTCAAGATCATTGCCTGTGATAATAATATCATCAATATACACACATAAATAGATCACTTCAGATCCATTCCTCTTTATGAACAAAGAGGTATCTGCTTTGCTAGCTTTGAATCCTTGGTCCTACAAATAAGTCACCAATCTAAAATTCCAAGCTCGTGGAGCTTGCTTCAATCCATACAAAGCTTTCTTTAGTTTGCATACATAGTTAGGATGATGTGCATCGTCATATCCAAGAGGTTGCGCCATATACACTTCCTCAGAAATCCATCCATTCAAGAAAGCATTCTTTACATCGTTGATAGAGCTTCCAATTTCTAGATGCGGCAAGACTAATGAGAACCCTAATTGTAGGCATTTTTGCAATAGGAGAGAAAATCTCCTCATAATCAATACCATGGCTTTGAGCAAACCCTTTAGCAACTAACCTTGCTTTGTGTCTATTTATACTTCCATCTGGATTCCTCTTGATTTTGTATATCCATCGAGATCCAATTACCTTCATAGATGGCTTGTTAGGTACAAGCTCCCAAGTGTCATTCTCCTTCAAGGCTTCCATTTCTTCATCCATTGCATCTCTCCAAGATTTCTTGTTTTGTGCTTCTTCGAATGTGGTAGGCTCTTCATTGGTTCAATCTTTTGCAATGTAGATTGAGTGTTTTGTGACCAAAGAAATATCATAACCAAACCTCTCAGGTTTCTTCTTCTCCCTTGAAGACCTTCTAAGTGGTTGATGTGAGCTCTCGGGTCCGTATGTAGCATCCTGCATCTTTGTTTTACCTTTTGTAGCTCAGTGATGAGTAGCACCTCCTTTAATGTCAATCCGGGAAGACATGAGGATGGTATGAAGACCTCGAGAAAGTGAAGGCACAAATGTGTGAGTGAGAAGCACACAAACATGCACACACATACACACACATGCGCACACACGGTAAGAACAAAGAGAGTAAGACAATGGAATCACTCCTATTATAACCAAGTTCTCATACAAGCTCAAAACTACAAGAAGCTACCCCTAAAAATGAGCTCTCTAGCTCTATTTATAGTTTTTGACTAGCTTTGGCCCTGTCCAGACCTAGTGTCCGGCCTAGTTAAAAATTAGGTGCCAGGGCTTATTTGAGGGCTCAAACGAGATCTAAAAAATATGAAATTTGGCAGGCAACTACTTCTAAGGCTCCCCAAGCCTTAGTGCTAGATCCGCATGCATGCCCATACTTGGTTTCTTCCCATATGATGCCAACACTCTCCCCCCCCCTAGCGTCTGTCGCCTCTGACAGACCTCTGCTCCCCGGTTTGATCAATGTATTGCTGTAGTATGTCTGTTGCCAATTCTTGTTCTTTAATCCGCAGTCCCTTGACCAGGTCTCTCTGCAGGGCCTCCCAGTTAACTGCACCAGGCATGTCAGGTTGGGGCGTGGTGTAGAGCTCTGAGTGCATTGTCTGTTCGCACGCGAACAGTTAGAGCAGATGAGTTGGGCATGGCGCGAATACTTCTGAGTGTGATTCCCAGAACCCGGTGGTGAACATGTCATCAAACGTTTGTTTGTAACAAGCAGAGAGATATCTTCTTCGTGCATGCCACGCATAAGCCACTCTGATACTCGGGGTCGTGCTCATATCATAAACTAAATCATAGTTACTGTTGATGAAGCCCGGAATTGGCGGCTGAATATTACGTACATTTCAGAAGGTCTTTAACACCACTTGCATCATGTCCAGTATCTTGAGCATCATCTGTGCAGTGACGTCAGGCATGGGGTAGAGGCGTGGCATCCAATGTCTGATGGTGGCCATCATGTAAGCTACAGTAGGTGTGCCGGTTGGGGGTGCAATGGCGGGGTAATTGAGCCATTCTTTGCAATTGGCATTATTCTTAACTTTTATGGCAAATGCCTTCCATGATCTTCTCCGTTGCACTGGCCCGTAGCAATTGTTATACTTCAAGTGCATGGGCGCGTGATTCCATGTTCGTAGCATCTCCGGATAGGTTTCCAGTAACTTTTGCCTCCAGGTTGGTTGGAATATGTTCCCTTTGTGGGCGTCCTCTGGAATGTCCTCAGGTTCAAACTGGGTAGCAAAAGTAGGGTACTTGTTGGTTTTGCGTTTGATCTCGATGTTGTAGTCTGCCAAGAGTACAAAGTATGGTTTATATTGTAATTCGGAGCTAGTTATCAGTCTTCTAGAGGCAAGGTGTCTGAAATACTCTGACTGAAGTATGGTTTCTTCAATGTTCCTCATTGCCAACATCTGAGTTGAGATACGTTCCTCATGAGTTGTCCCCATTTCTTCTACCTGTTTCATCCATGCCGATGGGGGCTCCTCATATGTGTCTTGTCCCTCCTCCGTGATTGTGCCTCCTGGAAAAGGTTGAGGCTCATAAGTATTGTCAAATGTTTCCTCCACTGGAACGGCTATGGCCTCCTCCTCTGTTGGTTGATCAGGTGGAGAGGGGGGTCGTTCGTATTGTAGCAACTTAATCTTTAATTCTACAATCTGTTGTCGTAGCTCAAGTACCTCATTGGCCGTTGAAGGTTCAGGTTCTGGTGAAGTAGCAACATTAACCATCTCTGTAGGTTTTAGTGGGTGTGGTGGATGCACTTGGGATCTTTGTAATTCCTTGACTTGGTCAGCAAGCTGATCATGTGCTTCTAAGAGGTTGGCATAGGTTTCCAATATTTGTTGTATGCTTTCTGAAGGGATGGCCCGGAAGTTAGCAAGGTCGATGGGTGCCCCTGGAGTATTTTCTATGGCAGCTTCGAGGTTGTCTTGATTTTGTTGCTGTAATCTCCTGTTTTCTTCTTGTGCGGCAGCTAGGTGGCATCGCAGTAGAGCCATGTTCCGTTGTAGTCTAGCATTACGGGCTAGCTGATCTCTGAGTTGTTCTTCCGTTGCCCTAGTCGTCTCTGTATGTTTGGCTTCGAGCTCCACCTGGGATTGTTGGAGGGTGGTCACTTCATGTTGTAGTGCCGTATTACTTAGCTCCAAGGCATTGACATGTGCCTGGAGTTGAGCCGAGAGATTGCACAGCTCTGTGTTATTTTCTTCCAGTAATCTATACTCTTGCTTAAGTTGAGTGGCCGCTTCGAACATTGTGTCTAGTGCATGACTAAATGATGTGGATGCAGGGGTAGAGGTGGAAAATGCAAAGGGTTGGGAAATGGGGAAGGGAAAAGTGGATGATGTGCCTATGAGTGAAGTGAAGTGTGAGGATGTTGGAACAATTGTGGTGGTAGGTGCTCCTATGGATGGTGAAATGTCCATGGGATCAGACGTGATTGTGTGTCTTGTGTGAATCGTGAATACGGGAATGGTGGGCAGTGTGTTAGTGGTGGGTGTGAATGTGGGTGAGGTGTGTTGGGAAAGGGAATTTCTCTTATAATCATCAAATTGTCGCATCATATTTACAAGGTTTGCCAACAATGGAGGTAGGGTGGCTTGTGTTGGTTCTCAGGGGGTGAAGAGGGGCTCAATGGTCTGAGGTTGGGAAAGAGGAAATGTATTGGTGATTGGAAATGGGTGTGTTAAGGTTTGGCTAGTGGCAAGTGGCTGTTCGAGGGTTGGGAGATATGAAGGGTGACCTATTATAGTTTGATCGGTGGCAGGGTGACCTATATGGGGTTCGGAAAATTGGCTAGAACTAATGGAAGGAGGTAAAGGGGCAGATGGGGAAATGGTAGTGTGTGGTATAGTTTCACTAAGGGTTAATACTGATTGTTCAGGAATATTGGTGGTGAGGGTTTCGGAGGGCTGGATGGGAGGTGATGGTAGAGATGGTACCTGTGTATTTACATCTGGTTCCTCACTGTTGGTTGGGCTGGCCATGTGGACATCTTCTTGAGTGGTGGTAGGGAGGGCGGTAGAGACTTCCATTTGAATCATCTTCCCCCTTCGTGGTCGTGTATCGATCCTTCGTTGATCATATTGAGGAGGGTTGCGATGTAACATGATCCTCATAGCTTCTATAATCCCATATGTCTCTGCCAAAAGGTTCAATGATTCCACAAAATGGGGGTCCACGTTCTCTGCTTGAAGCATTTGATTCACGATCGCTCTATTTGCCTCCTCTGATAGCTTATGCCTCTTTTGTACTTGCTTGATTGTTTTGTAGAGCCGTTTAAGTTGTGCGGTGTAAGCAGGGGCATCCTCCTCACTCTCCTCCGATTCATTTCTCTGCATCTCCACTTGTTCATGTGTGCCTCCCGCCTGCGTGCGTTGTGCCTCATCCTCCGAATGTACTCTTCGTGCTTCATCATGTGGTCGTGCTCTCTGGGATGAAGATTCAGGGCCGTCGGTCTCAGAGAAACACTCACTCTCAGATAAGTGGGCTGTCTGTAGGAAGCTTTCAAAGTCAATTTGGATCCTCTGCCAAAGTAGCCATGGATGCAAACTCAGCATCTGTGGATAGTGGAGGGGCTGATGGAGTGGGCTGTACCATACCCCCTGATTGTGGTCCTTGGAGATGGATAGTGAAAGGGGCTACTTGTTCCTCTTCTCTGAGGGAAGCTTCTGTGGTGGCCTCACGAGGGATTAGAACCTGTGAAAGCGAACCACGCATTCTTTTTGCGGGTTGCACCCCTGACTTCTGCCCTTTGAAGAATTCCAGTTGTGAGTACTTAAGGGCCCTTGCGATCGGTACATCATAGGCAAGGCATCTGTAGATAATTCTTGTAATGGCACAACAGCCATTCAAAGTAGGCTTCCGTACTCCTCGCTTGTCTGCTTCATATAACTGGTCCAGGATCCACACGTGCATTTTAATTGGCAAGCCTCCAGTCTTTGCTAGGTATAATCTATACCATATTTTCTTATGAGGTTGGGTGAACCGGACTTGAGCTGGAAAAGCGAAGTGTTGAAGGCACATCTGTAATGGTATGGCGATGTTGGGGGTGAGGGCGCACATTTCTTTCAACTTCTTGATTTTATTGTTCTTCATGGACTCCGGTATCAAGGGATCCCGGTTAGAGGGTACATGAGTGCCATACATCTGAAGGGCTTCCCTGATTAAAGTAATATTCAACTCAAACTTCTTCATTTCCTCCTGGTTTGATAGAGAGGGCACCAGGAATGTGCCTGAATGATCTTTATCTCCTGTCGCCTTCAGTGTGGCAATCAAGTAGTAGCACCTCAGAAAATCAGGTCTAGGTAAAGCTGCACTGAAATAATCTTGCAACCCCGCTTTCAGCCAAATATCTTGAAGAGGAGCTGCATTCTGTAAGGTTTCAAATTCTCTTGAGAAGAATTGAAATGTCCACCAAACTCCACCGAATTCCAACTTGGACTCCCAGATGTGGTCCGCGTCTCCCAAATCTCCTGGCATCTCATTGAACCAGTGAGAATGCCCCTTACCTCTTTCTGTTAGGCCACTTGGTGGATCTGAGATGGGAATTCTTCTCACATTCAAAAGCTCTTCAAGCCTTGCTGTCAGTGGAGCTTCCACAGGCATGGTATCCCAATTGTTTTGAGTACTAGTGCCCGCCTGGGAGCTTGTTCCTGCTACTGCTGCCATGACACTTCTGATGCTTATCTGCTAGAAGAAGAAAGGCACATTAGTGTTGCATAGGAAACAAGATGTAGTGGTGTTCCCTCCACAATACTAACATGACAATCCAGATGGTTAGTGGTTAGAGGTGAAGTGTTTGTGATAGATGTAAGTGATGATTAGAGGTTAGTGTCATCCTAGATGCATACTTTGGTTATGCAATGGACTCAGAATGCACCTATATCAGAGTGGATGGATTTACAAAATTGGGTCAGGGGTTTGATACAGGGTTTAGTTCGCCAAACTTTAATCGAGGATTCGTAGTTCTTAGAGCTAAGGACAGGTAAAGATTTATGAGCGAGATTTTGCTAGATTTGGGACCTTTTGGGTACCCATTTCCAGACAGTCCTAGGTTTGACTAAGTGTGTGTTAGTGTGGGATTTAGGTAGAGTTCTTGAGTTGTTTGTCAAGAGGACTTGTGAGTGTTGAATTATGCCCGTGACTAGAGTTGGAGCTATTTGGGCTCGGAAATAGGCCTTGGGCACCCATATCTGTCTAGCATTGGGGCTAGCCTTCATTGACCGCTTAGGGACCCAAATAGACGTGGTATGCCTAGGAGGTTGCCTAGGGTACTCCTTCACTTGTGTCCTTGATGGTGTGGCTTGTTTTGTGCCTCCTCGAGAACCTGTTACTAGAGCTGTGGGTTTTCCATCCTTGCGTATCCAGATCTGCTTCGGGCCAAAAGGTACTCCGTGTTGCACAAGTTGGCACTCCTGCTTCTTGATCAGCGATCTCCTTCGTGTCGTGTGATGTTTGGTTTGCATGTTTAGAATCTTCTTTGGGACAGCTGGGAACTCCTCATTGACTCCTGTACCTTTGGTAAGATTGACAATCCTCTACACCATAGAACTCTGGACAAGAACATCATCGTTATCTTCATGTGGATTCTTGGAGAGACCAGGAGTTGGTGCCTTTCCTAATGGGTTGAGTGCTTGATTTTCCAATTCAATTGTAAGATAGCTTTGGCCTGCCCAAGCCTGAAGAAGTCCACTTCTTAGGTTGAGGTTGACTGCGTGATCATAGATCCAGTCTTGGCCCAAGACAAGAGGTTCGGTAAGATCCTCGTCTTCACATACTAGCACTTTTGCTGGCTTGAGGACCTCTTGAATGTAGAGGGGAAGCTCCACCTCTCCCATGCAAAGGGTTTCGACACCTCCTAATCCTATGAGATATGCTTCTAGGGGTTTTACCTCCAATTGCAATTGTTGGCAGTAAGAAAGGCGAACTGCACTAGTGGCGGCTCCTAAATCAATTAAAGCTCTCACGCTCCTTGTACTGTTTCCTTGTCCTACTTCTAGGGTCACAAAAGGTCGTCGATCAACTATCGTATGGGTCCGCTTACCTGAAGCCTCACACATGGCAATGTGATAACCATGAGCTTCAAGATTGTCAGTCATGGCCTGATCTCTACCTTGTCTTCATAGTTTCATTCGCCGAATGCGTTCTAAAGCTTCGGCCTGTGCTTCTTCTCGAATTCACTTTTCCTCTTCCTTACGTTTTTTTGCAGTAGTGAGTCGATTAAGTATTTCTTCGGTTAGTGGTTCTTGATATAGCTTGACTCTGCATCCGCTGATGTAACTTGGTAGTATGTCACCTTCTAGAGTGGCTAGTTGTACTGCTCCACTTGTGGAGATCCTATTGATTATCATAGGTCCATAGCCTCTTTTCTCCAATTTTCGTGCATGTTGCTTCAATGTGTAGACTAGGACTAGGTCTCCTGCCTTCAAGCCTTTATCCTTCACATGTGTATCAAAATACGCCTTTTGCCTCTTCTTGGCTGCATAGATTCCTACTGCAGCTCTCAATCGTGTCTCACCTAAACGTTCAAGATCAAAGATTCTAGAGGATAGTTCATGGCCGGTCCATTCATGCTCTTGTGCTACTTTCAAGGTAGGTATCAAAAAATCCAATGGTAGCACTGCATTCTGGCCAAATACCATCTGAAAGGGCGTGGCTTGGAGTACCGTTTTATAGGCAACTCGATATGCCCAAACAGCGTGGTGTAGCTATTTGTCCCAATCAGAGCGTTTGTTATTCACCAATTCAGTCAGCACATTGCATAAGATCTTATTTGTGCTCTCGGCCTAGCCATTAGCTTGTGGGTGATAAGGGGCAGACTTCTTATGTACTACCAAGAATTCTTGGAGAAGGTTTTCTATGACTTCATTCAAGACGTGTGTGCCTCTATCACTTACTAATTCTATTGGCAATCCGTATCTAGTGAACACATTTTCAAATAAGAACTTTGCTGTTGTTTGAGCATCATTCGTCGTAGTGGCTTTCACTTCTACCCACTTAGTGAGATAGTCTATGGCCACAATGATATACTCAGCATGTGAACCCTTAGCTGGGGGATTAATAGGACCGACAAAGTCTATTCCCCACTTAGAGAATGCACGTCCACCCATCATAGGCTTCAATGGTATCTCATCCTTGCGTATGGGATACTGGGTTCGCTGACAAACCTCACACCTCTTCACATAGGTATGTGCATCCATGTGAAGGGTGGGCTACCAAAAGCCTGCAAAAAGGATTGCTTTAATCACCCGATCTGGTCCAAAATGTCCTCCTGCTACACCTTGGTGAGCAGTTTCCAAGATCTTAAGATACTCGCTTTCATGTACACATAATCTAAGATACCCATCTTTTCCTCGTCTGTATAGATTATCTCCAATGAGAGCATAGTCTAGTGCCTCTTGTTCTAAGCTCCTTTGTCTAACCAGAGTCATTTCTTGAGGGAATGTTTTCGTCCTCAAAAAGACCACTAATGACTCACTCCAATCTGGCACTAGAGACACGCGATAAAGGGTGGCATGTTCCACTAGTGGCTTAGTGCGGCAAATTGGGCATTCCTTGCACATCCTATGAACATCTGCTTCCATAGTTGGCCAGTATACTCCAAGTCTCCTCAATGTTTGTAGGGTTCGTTGTTTTGAGTAGTGTTGCTCTGATGCACCTACATGTGCTAATTGCAACCACTTCGCGTACACGTCCTCTTCCACACAACAGGCTAATACCCCGTGATCTGTATGTTTGTACACACTTCCTGCCATTATATGATATTTCTGAGCTTTTACTATCTCTATATCTTGAGTATTTACTACTGGATGCTTAGGCCCATGAGTGAGAACTGACACCAATGACTTAGCCCACTGAGGTACAACTTCTAAATTAAACAAGTAAGCATCAGGTAAGTCATCTGACACTCCTTGTGGGGCCTCTCCTGATGTGAGCCTTGAGAGATGATCTGCTCTCAAATGAGTCTTGCCTTTTCTCACCACTACTTCAAAGTCGTATTCCATTAGTAAGAGGAACCATCTTACTAATCTACCTATATTGCATGGCTTGTTTACCAAGTACAACAGAGCTTGATGATCAGTAAAAAATTTAAACTTATTTGCAAGCAAATAGTGTCTAAACTTTTTAACTGCGTATACCATGCCTAACCCCTCCCGTTCAGTGCTGGTATAATTTTGTTCAGCTGCATTCAATTGTCTACTGGCATAGGCAATTGGAAGATCCATATTACCTTCACCCGTAGGTTGTGCTAGCACGCATCCAATTGCATAATTGGATGCATCTACATGGACATGGAATGGCTTATTCCAATCTGGTGTGGTCAAGATTGGTGCTGAACACAATCTTCATTTGAGCTCCCTGAAAGAGGTCTCACACTCATCAGTCCACTCAAAGTTAGTTAGAAGGGCATACAGAGGCTTTGCAATGACGACATACATGTGAATGAACCGGCGGTAGTAACCACAATGCCCCATGAAGGCCTGTACCTCCTTGACATTCCTTGGCCTAGGTAGTTCTGTAATGGCTCTCACTTTCTCTTCGTCAGTGGATATGCCATTCTTTGACACTATATATCCTAGGATCTTGCCTTGCCTGACCATGAAAACACACTTTTCTGGGTTCAAGCAGACTTGATATTCTCTACATTTGTCAAAGATTTGCCTGAGTTCAGGTATATGGGTCTGTCTAATGTTGGAATGAGCGCAAAGATCATCAACATAGACTTCCAAATTTTTCCTCAAGAACTCTTTAAACACGTGGCACATCAGTCTCTGAAAGGTGGTAGGCGCATTAGTAAGACCAAATGGCATTACTCGAAAGGCAAATATCCCCACTCTATGGCAAAAGCTGTCTTATGCTGATCTTCTGGTGCAATGGCCTTTTGATTGTATCCAGAGAACCCATCCAAGAAGCTGTACACTTCCTTGCCTGCTACCCTTTCTAATAGATGCTCAGTGATAGGAAGCGGATAACTATCCCTGATAGTGGCTGCGTTAACCTTCTTCAAGTTAATGCATACACATAATTTGCCATTCTTTTTGGGCACCACTACAATGGGGGATACCCATTCAGTGCGCTCAATTTCATAGATAAATCGAGCTTCAACCAAGCGATCTATCTCCTCTTTGATCTTGGCAGCATAGTTGTCATTATATGTGTAGGGTTTTGTTTAGAGGGTCTGGCATCTGAGGTCATGGGGATCGTGTGTGAGCATATGTCAGGGTCTACACCCTTTAGGTCCTTGTAACTCCAAGCAAAAACGTCTCTATATTCCCTTAGCAACTCTATCAACTCTTGCTCTTCTTCTTCCGACAAGTCATGTCCTATGTAGGTGCATCTTTCTTCTCCCTCTTCTATGGCTACAACTATTTTCTTAGTAGTTTACTTGCTATCATAGGCCTCTCTTGATTGTGCCTCACATTTAGGCATTCTTACCATGACTCTTCTGTCTTCTATCTCATACTTCTTGAAATTTTCCGGCACCTCAAACAAGGACTCCTCTTCCTCCAGTGTGGTTTCTTTCTTCTTTCTTTTCTTTCCTTCACTCTTGGTTGTCACTTGTGTGGTTAATCTCACGTCATTCATGACCTCTTCATGTCTTTGAGGGTGAACTTCTACCTCATAGAAGTATTCTCCCTCTGATGCAAACGGTGGGTCCATGATGATTGACTCTAGGTCGGAGTCACTTGCATCCTTAAATGCATCAGGGCTAGGTTGGCATTCTTCTAACACTGCATCTCCCATGATCGATTCTATTGAAAAGACTAAAATATCATAGCCATCCTCATCACAGTGGGGTGTCCATTGCTCTTCATTGATGGCTACATCCATTGTTGCTAAAATTTTAGCCCAGTCGTGAGGCTCAAATTCTTCGTCAGGAAAAACTACAGGTGCATAGGTTGGGTCTTGAATTGATCTATGTGTCTCTTTCGCACCTACCTCTCTGGATTTTTCTCTTTTCTCTTCTTCTACTGCCACTTTGCACATCCATAAGTGGGTGTCTTCATGCATCCATGAGGATCCTGATCCTATGGAATGCACTGACTCCGTGTCATCCTTGGCTCTATGGATGGGATTCCATTGAATGGGCGGTATGTCTCTATGAGAGTAATCCTTGAGATTGACTTTGGTTGTAACACCTAAGTGTTGCAAGTATAAGGAATTTGTTCCCCAGTCTTGTACTACTTGCAATTGCCGCATAAATGGCCTTCCCAAAATCATCTCGTAGGCTTGATTTCTGCTAAAGTTGCATATAGCAAAAGTATGTTCAAACTCAACACCACATGTAGTGAGAGTTATGCCTTCTAGCAACCCCAAGGGCCTCTCAATATGGCCATCGGCCATCTGCAATTTCATTCTCATCGGTCGGAGTGTTGGCTTGCCCCAACGCTTCCATAGGGAAGTTGTAGCAATTGCAACTCCTGCACCTGAGTCCAAATTTGCCTTGGTTGTGTATCCTTGATGGGTAACTGGGAGATAGGTATTTCCTTCTTCTCCTTCACTCATGTCTCCTATCTTATCCAATGGTATTTCAGGCACTGTTCTATGCGATCTGCAACAACGTAACGACTGGAAATACTCATGAATGAATGACTCTCCTCCCAACCTTATGCCTGTATATATAGCTGATTGAACTAATGAGGACCACAAATGTAACTAGAGTCCACAAGTGCATGTGCAATCTCCTCCACTCCTTTCATATCCACCACTAGAGTCTATTAGTGGCTGGAGTGATCTCGACCACTACTTTAGTACCTTCCACTAGAGTCCACTAGTGGTTGTTGTACTCACCTCTTGAGTTAAGTCCACTGGACTCAAGTTAACTCATGTTAACTTGAGTTAGAAGGCTCTAGAGCTCTTTGGGCAAAACTCTCTTCCCATGCTCCCCATGGGAGTTGAACCCAAGACCTCTTCCTTCACAACCATGAGACTTAACCTCTAGGCTAAGTGGATTACTTGAATATGAGAGCACATGACTTATGCTTGAGTCTACTCTTGAGATCTTTGGTCCTACAGACGAGTGACCAAACGGTATCCGATTTCAGATCTGTCTGAAGCCATCGGATCCCTAGATCATAGACTTACTTTATTACATTCTTCCCCCCTTGGAAAAGATTTTCGTCCTCGAAAATAAAGCTATATATATAACTGTAGGCAACCCCCAAGCCTCATGTTCTAAAACTTGAAGAACATGCATTCATTCAATTAGGTTATTTACTTAGAAACTTGAAAATAAAAAACCTTCTTTATTTGGGACCAACTTAAAACTTGAAAGCTGGAAAACGTTGTTGGATTATGGAAACTTTTTCCCATGTTGAATTTTCTTCAGTTCCATCCTTCCATTTTACTAAGCACTCTTCATACAAGTGACTTCTGGTACGTTTATCTCGGGTGCGAAGTATCCTTTCAGGTTCATGAGGAACTGTTTCATTTACTGGAATAGGAAGTATAACCTGTTGTCCAACTAGATTATCGGAATCTGTTAGACTCTTCCTAAGCCGACTAACATGGAACACTGGATGAATCCAACTATCGTCTGGAAGTTGTAGTTCATAAGCCCACAAACCAACTTTCTTAGTGATTGGAAAAGGACCGCAATATCTAGGTGACAACTTGGCACATTGACTAGTCTTGAACTTTTCCGATCTTTCAGGGATACGAAGATAAACTTGATCGCCAACCTGAAAAGTAACATTTCTTCGCTTCGGATCGGCATAAGCCTTTGCACGATCTTGAGCTTTCTTTAGGTTTTCTTTAGCTAACTTGAGCTTAAAGTTCATGTCTTGAAGGAACTCTTGAGCTGCTTGAACTCGTTCATTTTGTAGTCCTACTGCATAAGGAGACCTAGGTTGGAAACCATACATCAACATGAATGGGCTAAATTCAGTTGATGAATTCTTGGCACTATTATAGGCAAATTCAGCTAATGGAAGATAATCTTCCCAGTCAGTCTGTTTGGAAGTAACATAAGCTCTGAGTATGTCTTCCAAAATGTGATTGACTTTCTCTGTCTGTCCATCCGTCTGGGGATGTTCAGCTGTACTTAAGCTTAGTTTAGTTTCAAGTCTACTAAAGACTGCTCGCCAAAAATGACTTGTAAATTGAGCATCTCTATCAGAAACTATGTCTACTGGAAGATCATAGAGTCTATAAAGTTGATTTACAAATATTTTTGCAAGTTCTGGAGTCTTATAAGTAGTCTTGACTGGAATAAACTGAGCAAGTTTAGTCAATCGATCAACGATAACCCAGACTGAATCAAAGCCTTTCTGAGTGCGGGGTAATCCAGAAATGAAATCCATGGAAATACTTTCCCACTTTCCTTTGGGAATTTCCAAAGGATGCAGCAATCCTCCAACTTTAAGTCGTTCAAACTTATTTACTTGACATTTATGGCACTTAGATACATAGTTTTGCACATCTCGATGCAAACTAGGCCAATAAAAATGTCTTTTCACAAACTCATAGGTTCGGTTAATACCAGGATGTCCTGCACTTGGAGCATCATGGCATTCGAAAAGTACTTGATTTCGTATGTCCGAGGTACTTGGAACACAAACCTTACCTTTATAAAGCAAATATTCATCTTGGAGAGAATAATGTTTAAACTTTCTCTCAGAAGTACTTCCTTCATTTTGTACAACTTGCTCAGCTGCTTTCCAAGCTTGACTGTAGCTTGGATCTTCTTTGCATCTTCCTTTCAAAGTTGAAATAAATTCACTTTGAAGGTGTACAAAACTTAGGTTATTCAGCATAGGCATCCGACTTAAGGCGTCTACCACTGCATTGAACTTTCCTTTTCTATACCTGAGTTCATAATCGAACTCTTGCAACTGCTCGGCCCACCTCGCTTTTCTACCTCTTAGATCAGGTTGGTTTGCAAGCCACTTTATGCTCTCTTGATCAAAAACTATGGTCAACTTTGATCCATATAGATAATGGCGCCATTTCTTCAGAGCATTAATAATAGCGAACATCTCTCGCTCATAGGTAGAGTAATTTTGCTGAGCAGGATTTAGCTTTCTACTCTCGAAAGCTATCGGTCGACCATCTTGGCTTAGTACTGCTCCTACTGCAGATGAACTTGCATCTGTCTCTAATTGGAAAGGCTTGTTCGGATCTACGATCTGTAGAACCGGGGCCGAAGCTAAAGCAAGTTTCAATTGTTGAAAACTCTTTGCTTGCTCTTCTTTCCAATTTAACTTTTGATGCTTCCCTTTGAGTTGATCCGTCAAAGGTACTGCAAACTTCCGATAATATCCTGCCAATCCGAGAAAACTTTGCAGTTCTCGAACCGTCTTGGGCTCAGGCCATTCAAGAATCGCTTGGACCTTTTCAGGGTCAACTTTATCCAGCCACAAACTTCCGATAATATCCTGCCAATCCGAGAAAACTTTGCAGTTCTCGAACCGTCTTGGGCTCAGGCCATTCAAGAATCGCTTGGACCTTTTCAGGGTCAACTTTGATTCCTTTCGCGGAAATAATATGACCTAAATACTTTACTTTTGGGGTAAAGAATTCACATTTTGACTCTTTACCGTAAAGTTTATTATCGCGAAGAAGTTGAAAAACTTTTTCCAAGTGCTCTAAGTGATTTTCATGATCTTTACTGTAGATCAGAATATCATCGAGAAAATCTACAACAAATTTTCCCAAATACGGCTTAAGCACTTGATTCATCAAAGTCATAAATGTTGCGGGTGCATTTGTCAACCCGAACGGCATCACTAAAAACTCGTAGTGACCAAACTTTGTTCGAAAGGCTGTTTTAGGAATATCATCATCTTTGATCCTGATCTGATGATAACCTTGGCGTAAATCAATCTTAGAAAAGACTGTAGCCCCCTTTAAACTATCGAAAAGATCTTCGACTAGTGGCATGGGATACTTGTTCTTTATCATAAGATTGTTTAACGCCCTATAATCTACGCACAGCCTCATATTTCCATCTTTCTTTTTCACTAGAAGGATGGGTGCTGCCCATGGAGACTGGCTTGGGCGGATAAATCCTTTATCCAAATACTCTTGGATTTGATTTTCTACTTCTTGATTCTGGACATAGGGGAGGCGGTATGGGTTTTGAGATTTTGGCTTGGTACTCGGAAACAAATCTATACTGTGATCAATGTTTCCACAAGAGGGTGGCAAGCCGTAGGGAAGTTCCTTAGGGAACACATCTTTAAATTCCTTCATTAAATTGTTAAATTTAACATGAACTTCTCGAGGAATAAAGGACGAGACATAAGAAACTTGATTTATATTATCAGAATCTATTACACTGGTGCCAAGGACAAGAAAAGCTTGAGTCCTGGCTTCTTTATTGACAAGTTTCTGAAGTTCAGTGTATGAAATCAAAGGGATACTTGGAACATCATGCTCACCCTTGATTTTATACACTACACCGTCACGCTGGAATTCCAAAGTATTTGTAAAATAACACCTGGTCAATGAAGGTCCTAGACTCCATAGCCACTCTCTCCCTAAAACAAGATCTACCCGATCCATGTTCATTATTTGGAAGTCCAAGGTGTCTTTAAAACTTTGGATTTCTAGTTCCAAATTAGATATCATTGTGTCCCAAACACGGGTGTCTTGACCGTGCATCATGGAAACAATGTATTTATGAGGAGATGATTTCTGAGGAAGAGCTAGTTTTTTAACTAACGCATAATTGATAAAATTATGCGTAGCAGAGTCATCCACCATTATCCGGATGGTGTGCCCTTTTACTGATCCATGCAACTTGACCAAATCATGTGGACCAAACTCTTGAGGTTGCCACATGTTTTTGGAAATTTGGCATGAATGGGTACTGTCGCAATGCATAATCTGAACCTTCTTTGCACTTGAACTTGCATCCAAGTTCAAAGAGTGAATCAGATTGATTTGCTGCTTACCCTTTCCCTTACTTTCTCTTCCGACTGGACAAACACGGCTTCGATGTCCAGGCTTGAGACATTTAAAGCACAAGTTTTCTTTTTGCGCTTTATCATGATCTTCTGGAGAAAGGATGTGTCTAAAAACACGAGGTTTTTTAGACACTCTTTCATTAGATCTAGTCCCTTTGCCCTTACGCTTAAAGTTATTCTTCTGGGAATAACTGCTTTCCTACGAGACATCCAAACGTGAATTGTCCTCATAAATCTGTGCGACCTTAATCGTCTCTTCAAGGGATTTAGGCGCATGCCTCTTAACTTCATTACGAATTCGCTGGTTAAGTCCTCTGACAAAACCGCGAAGTCGATGGAAGTCATCTAAATTCTTTAACTTCAGAATTACATCTCTGTATTCTGAAATATACACCAATAGCGGTCTACCCTTCTACTGAATTTTATCCCAAGCTTCCCAATTGCGTTCCTCCTCATTCTCAGGGGAGAAACTCTTTCTTGAAAAGGTGGGAAAATTCATTCCAAGTGGTAGGTTTCTTGTGAGTCTCAGAGAGACTCATCCACCATGTATAAGCTTTCGGTCCTAGTGATAAACTGGCTTCTACTACCCTCACATGATCGGGGGTATGTTTGAGTTCATGGACATCTTGCAATTTCTCTAAGAAAGTCAAAACCGCATCCTTATTCCTATCCTTATCCTCTCCAGAGAAATAAGGAGGACGGATCTCCTTTCCCAAGGAAAGATCCACAGGTCGGTTATGGCTTTCTAACATCCCTACCGAAGCAACACACAAGGGAGTAGAAGACACTAGGCTAAGACGGCTCATACTTCCCGCTAGCGGAAACATATCTATTTGGGGAGAGGATAATCCCTTATCCTTTTCCATCCTAACAGACATTGGTGAAGTTGTGATCGTATCTGTGTGACTGATATCCCTAGGCGTCTGAAGTAAGTTCAGAATGGCCTTAAGGTGATCCTGGATTCCATCAACAGATTGACGGAGGACTGCAACCTCATCCGGAATACTGGACAACCGTCCAAGCTTTTGCTCAACTAGCAACATCCTACTCTACATACCTTTCCCCTCGTTTAGAGTAGTGATTGTTTCCCCTTTTCTCGTAGAATCCTCAACGTCTAATGCTACAATCGTCGCTTCTCTATTAAATGCATCAGACACATGACTTGTATTTGAAACCATAGGTGCAGATGGATGCAATGCACATGCAGCTATTGGTGGTCTAGGCATGAATGAGGATGTTAATAAAATAGGAACAGAAACAAACACTGACGTACTAGTAGTACTCGTAAGCGAGACGTGGCTAGAAGTCCCCTCCATCGCACACAAAGCGTTATTAAACTTACTAAGTATTCCTAACGCAAGTGGTGTGTGCAACAAAATCAAAAGAGCTATGCAAGAATATCACAAGAAATAGTCCCTGATGATTTGGTCCGTTTAGGTCGACTTGATTCTAGCCGAAAGTGCTAGAATTATGACGAAGTTAGGCCTCCGGATCTTCACTCCACGGCTCCTCTTCCTTCAAACTTTGCTCAATCTTTGATTCTCCTTGGTTGTTTCTTTGGCTAAAAGCAGAATACTTCTCGGGATCGGCCTGCAACAACTGATTTGGCTCCTTGGATGGATAAGAGTTTGGCTTGCACTTTAGCTTTGATCACTGGTTTAGCAGAGTTTTCTGCGCATACGAAACAGAGAAAGCCTTTGAGCGCCTTGGCTATCTCAACAAGCCCTCAAACTGGTTACACGGGTTCGAATCCCGTATGGCGCTGCTTTTTTTTATCTCCTAACTGCGACGTTCTGCAGCGGCTAAATGAGATTAAAATCTCTGCAAATGTATCTCGCCACGAACAGAGCCTGTCCTACTGGATAGGCGGATGCGCTCACATACAAAGGTCCCATGTTCAAACACCGTCGGGCCTGCAGTAGAGAAAATTAACCTTTTGATCTCCTGATTGGGATCTTCTCCAGCGCGGACTTTGATCAATAATATCTGCTGCAAATATGTCTTCACGCGGACAATGTGCTCTTGTGGTTAGAGCAGCGCGCTCCCAACAGAGGGGCGGAAGTTCGAATCCCTCGCCAAACACAGGAGCGATTACTTCTTTTTAGTACTCTTTTGCTCTAAGCTAAAGCATAAGGATGATGGCGACACGCATCTCAATGCGGGCGGGAGCAGAATTCGCACGCCAAAAGTCACGAGCAAGAAGATGAAGAAGAAAACTATGGAGTGAAAGCTCTGATACCAATGCAACAGCGTAACGACTGGAAATACTCATGAATGAATGACTCTCCTCCCAACCTTATGCTTGTATATATAGCTGCTTGAACTAATGAGGACCACAAATGTAACTAGAGTCCACAAGTGCATGTGCAATCTCCTCCACTCCTTTCATATCCACCACTAGAGTCTATTAGTGGCTGGAGTGATCTCGACCACTACTTTAGTACCTTCCACTAGAGTCCACTAGTGGTTGTTGTACTCACCTCTTGAGTTAAGTCCACTGGACTCAAGTTAACTCACGTAGAGCTCTTTGGGCAAAACTCTCTTCCCATGCTCCCCATGGGAGTTGAACCCAAGACCTCTTCCTTCACAACCATGAGACTTAACCTCTAGGCTAAGTAGATTACTTGAATATGAGAGCACATGACTTATGCTTGAGTCTACTCTTGAGATCTTTGGTCGTACAGACGAGTGACCAAACGGTATCCGATTTCAGATCTGTCTGAAGCCATCGGATCCCTAGATCATAGACTTACTTTATTACAAGATCCTACCTGGGAACGCTATTTCGCTATGTCTGGCACTTGTTTGGCTACGTGTTTCCACACTTCTGGCTTAACTTTGAGTAGCTCTTCTAAAGTGAGATTGCACTGCACTTTAGTGTTCTTTACTACCTCTCTATTCCTAGGTATGATTGAATCTTCGTTTCTTATCATGACTATGGGTGCTCTCAGGCAAGTAGACTTGGTTTCCCATGGGCCTATGAAATGTGGTAACTCTTGCAAGGAATTAGACTCAAAGTCTAACCTCTCATGAGAGTGGGCACTTTCCTGTTCTTCATAAATAGAAGGGATGTCCTATGGGAACTGATCATGTGCGTCATCCACAAGTTCAATGGGAGGAGGGACTTCACTCTCCTTTGCCCACTTCTCTTCTTGAATCTCTCTCAGGAACTCTGGTGAATACCTATTCATAGAAGAAGAGGTGGCTTGTTCAGTGGAGTTAGGCACATAAGCTTCCTGGAGAGGGAAGCTTATTCTATCTCTTGCACTCTCCTCAAGCTGGGAGGAGGCTCCTTTCCCAGACTTTGCAAGTAGCCTTTCCAACCTATCTAATAGACCATCAAAATGCAATGGTGTTCTAGTTGAGCTAGGCCATTGAGCAAGTGACTGGCTTCAAACATGGCTTGCGCCAATTCAACCATCTTAGCACAAAGCTTTGTTCTCTCTATTTCTAGATCGGCTCTAGGGTAACATTTGTCATGATCTGTCACGTTTGGCCCTTCCTGGATTCTGGCCTGATATGCTTTAAGCATCATGTCTAGATCCTCAGGAGTGGGATCTGCTAGGACTAATCCTACTCTGGGTGGATTACGTGTGGTGGATTATAATGTTGGGGAATGGAAGGTGGTGGATTGGAGGGAGATGGAAAGGGTGGTGGTGGGGTAGTGTGAGGGTGATTTTGAGATGCGAGTTCACTTATCTTTTCTTTGGTTTCTCTCAAGCTTTCTTCAAGTTTGCTCATTTTCTGTGACCATTGTCTTTTCATTCTTTCTCGGCTATCTCTCCAAGCTCTTGTCCTTTTCTTAGCTATACTCTCTGTCTCACTAACCTCAGAATTCTTCCCCAAGCCTACTCCTTGAGTTTGCTGCAAGGCTTTAGCTCTAATGACCACATGCACTGGGGCAGTAGAAGTTACACTTCCTATAGAGTCTACTACTAGTCCAATGACGTTGATAGGAGTGATTTTTGGCAGGTTATCGGGATTCTTCGGACAATCTCGTAAGAGATGCTCTTTTCCGCAATCCTAACAGAAGCCCTGAATTGTCACTGGTTGGGGTTGTGTAGGGGCAGGTAGTGGACAATCACGTATGAGGTGATCTCCCTGACATCTGAAGCATGGTCCTCTAGGAAATGGGGGCCATACCTGCCTAGGTTGAGGTCTAGAGTTGGGGTTTGTGTACATGACATTAGCATACTCAGGCTCCCCACTATTTTCACTTGGGTCTTCATAATAGTATGACTCGTTATGCTCGGGTGATTGCATGTAGTAAGCCTGTGGGCTATCAATATGTGTGGAGTCAAAACTATGGTCACTTGGATCAGTGTCTGATAGCAACGGTGTGACAGGGACTATGGCTCTATTCAAATTTTCTTCAGCAGATGCATATTTCACTGGGATCACATTGGTTGGAGTAGGGGGTTGTTGTGCTAGCACTGGTTGAGGTCTCTGTTGGGCTTGATATTGTGGTTGATAGGTTTGTTGAGGCCTAGCGTACTGTTGTGGTGGGTACTAGTTCTGATATCTTCCCTGTTGTGGATGGGGCTGAGGGTAGGTTTGCCTAACCGCTTGCTTATTGTATGGACAGTCTTGAGCTGTGTGATTTGTGTATCTCCGTTCTATGGTGCAGTACTGGCTACTAGGATTCACTTGGGGTTGAGCCATAATGGGACATACACTTGCCATATGGTCACCTCCACACGTATAGCACCTCTTGACTGGGGCAAATCTTGGAATTTGTTTGCTAGAGACACCTAATTTTTGAGCTACCTTCTCTGCAAGTTCCTCAATGGATGTGGATTGACCAGATGTGAGGCTATTAGAGCTATCCGAATCCTTATAGATTTTTGATAGTTCTAACTCCTCGCCTAGATTATCCTCAATGTCTATGCACATGCGCACGCACTCTTCTATAGTTCTGGGGTTCTTCAGATACACATATGACCTGAGCTTGGTGCTCAACAATCCATCTAAGAACAAGGCCACTTGCTTGGCTGGTGTGGGTAGCTCAGGCATTGGGCACCTCTCTAGGTATTGCCTAAACCGTCTTCCTGCTAGTCTGACCATCTCTTGAGGTGTTTGCTTGAAGCTATGAATTAGTGAGGAAGTATTGTGCCTTATGCCACTCTTAGAAAACTCAATGATAAATGCCTCTAGGAGCTGGTCTATGTTTCTGAAATGCCTCTCGTTCAGTGGTTGAAACCACGTAAGGGTAGTGTTCCTAAGGGTTAGACCAAAAGCATTATATTGTGTGAATAGGTCCTCTACCTGTTCAGCTTTCAAGACTTGCCTAAATTCTGCCACATGGGGGTCTCCAGTGCCATCGAAGTAATTCTTCATGGACTTCACTAGTTGAGTTGGCCCTCAGGGTCCTAGTGTGTTCTCTCGGCCTTGGCAAAGGAAAATCATCAGCATTTCTTTGGTTCCTTGGGTCTCTAAATCTCTCGGTTTCTTCTCTATCCGTCCCTGTTCTCCTTCTTTCTCTTCCCTGGGGGTTGGCAAAGCTGACTTCAGGTCTATCTCTACTTCTATCTCCTTGAGCCCCATGAGCCTGGGAGGTGCCAGCTCCTTGGTGCCTGTAGGACATATTGGACCGTGGTTGGGGAAAAACAAATTCACCCTTCCATGTGTAGGCATGTCTGCCATGCTCGGTGACCACGAAGATCCTCTCTGATGTATTGTCTAGGTAGGTTACTTTGCCTAGGCTATCAGGGTCTTTAAACTCATAGATTGTGAGAGCACTTACTTCCTGAGGCTGGGCAGGTTTATATCTCCAAAAAGCGTTATCAGTTTCTCGGTTTAAAAGCAAATCTATGCTTTTATTATCCTGTGGAATCCACTCTCGAGTCATGATTCTGGTCAAGACGGATTTACCACGGGGAGTTCTTGGCTCTCTCTCTAAATTCCCTTGCTCTATATCACCCATGTCGGTCTCCGCAATCACATTTCCAAACTCATCTGTTCTATCAGGAAGAGTGGTGACTACATATATAGTCCCCTCTTTATCTAGGTATGCTCCATTCTCAAACTTGACTATCAGGTGTTCTAGTCCATGGGGTTGATCGGGGTTCTTAATCTAGACCACAGATCTTCTCAGGCCGTCTTCGTAGATGCGAGCACCTAGATGATTAGTCCTGATGTATTCCAATTGAGTCTTGTAGGGTCCTTCTGGCTTTTCTAGATAAGCCACCCGTGAACTACCTACAGGTCTCTCCATGTTATAGGACATCTCAAAATCACTTGTTTCTGATCGAGGAGTGTATGGGTAATCACTCAACTGCTGGGCCCAAGACCTAGCAGTGTGATTGACACTAGCTTCAGAAGATCTGAGGCTTTGTCTGTCTCGGCCTAAGTGTCTGCCTGACCTCAGGTTCATATGCCTGGTTTATCTACCCCCTTGGTCCCAAGTACACCCTCGTTGTAGGTGAATTTGTACCAATCACTTTGTTCTTTTTAGTTGATTAATATGTTAAGCACTTGTTCAAGATCACGTCGTCAGGAATATTTAAGTGAAGTTCGCACTTGATAAGTGATCGATTCGAGTTTACTTTTGTCCCTTAGGGTTTTTGCACTTAAGACTTACTTAATGCTTGCACTTAGTTGATTAGTTCTCTTGGACTTGATTCGTGCCTAACGTTGCCCTAATTAATTACCACACTTAAGTCATACTTAGCCTAGCTAGGAATTGACAAAGGAGGGTTGAGAGAACTTCCAACCTCAATCCTCTGGTTGCTCAAACTGCTCCACAAGCCCAGGAAGCCTTCTCCCAAGCTTGGTACACACCCCTCCTAGCTTGCCTAGGAATGCCTTGCTTGCACACAATGTTCCTGCAAAAGTTCTCAAGTTAATATAGCTCCTTTACCACAATGCATTGACTGACACACATCAGCAATTACAGGCCCCCCTTGGAGTAACTCACTGTACCCCCAAAATCTTATGACCACCTAATTCTACCGAATGGCCAACTTAAAAATACATGTTCTAAAACTCCACGTATGATTCTTACAAAAACCAGTCGAGGTCCACGTAGGATTCTCAACAAGCTTTCCAACGAGACCAAAATCTCATCAATCGGAGTTCGTATGGTGAAGTTATGACCATCCACGCACTTAGGGTTCAAAACAGGCTCTCAGGGTTCAGGAAATTCCTCCCTGGTTTCTAGGTCTTTTGCCCACTCCTAAGGCTCTAATGTTATCCCAATGTGTCCAAAATTAAGCCCAATTATACCTCAATTCACTCAATTAATTCACTCTAAAATTTCATGCGTTAAGCCCATGTATCGCGATAGGTCGAGTCGAGGTGTCACGATAGGTGGAGGTGTCGCGATGGGTCGAGGTGTCGCGATAGGCGGAGGTGTCATGATAGGTGGAGGTGTCGCGATAGGTTGAGGTGTCGTGATACTTGGGAGTGTCGCGATAGGTGGAGGTGTCGCGATACTTGGGAGTGTCGCGATACCTGGGAGTGTTGCGATAGGTCGAGGTGTCGCGATACTTGGGAGTGTCGCGATAGGTGGAGGTGTCGCGATACTTGGGAGTGTCGCGATACCTGCGAGTGTCGCAATAGGTGGAGGTGTCGCGATACTTGGGAGTGTCACGATACTTGGGAGTGTCCCGATACCTGGGAGTGTCGCGATACTTGGGAGTGTCGCGATACCTCGAGGTGTCGTGATAGGTCGGGATATGGTGAATTTTTTTGTTCTGTCTAGTGATTCTAGGAGCTCTAGGGTTGCGCAGTGTCCTGGTACACTTAGAATCCTGATTGGGGCAACTTTTCGGTGTGTCGTGATAGCTCGAGCTCGACGCCTCGGGGCTTGTGCAGAGAGATTCCGTACCTGCTGAGCTTGCTGGAGATGATGATGGAGCTGAAACCTGCAAGAAACATGCAAAAGCACACAAAAACAAGAACACACACTCGCTCTCTCTCAAACTCGCACAAAGCAAATGAGGGAAATGATTTGGAAGTGGGAATATAAGGTGGAAAAGGAGATGAGGATGGAGATGAAGATGGAGATGGAGATGGAGATGGAGAAAAATCAGAAATTTACCTACTACTTACCATTCAACGCGCCCTCTCTACGTCTTACCATCACACGCTCGTCCTCAAAGCTCGAATCCCTGGCAACGGTGCCAAAAATTGGTGTAGCTCAGTGATGAGTAGCACCTCCTTTAATGTCAATCCGGGAAGACATGAGGATGGTATGAAGACCTTGAGCAAGTGAAGGCACAAATGTGTGAGTGAGAAGCACACAAACATGCACACACATACACACACACGCACACACACGGTAAGAACAAAGAGAGTAAGACAATGGAATCACTTCTATCATAACCAAGTTCTCATACAAGCTCAAAACTACAAGAAGCTACCCCTAAAAATAAGCTCTCTAGCTCTATTTATAGTTTTTGACTAGCTTTGGCCCTGTCCAGACCTAGTGTCCGGCCTAGTTAAAAATTAGGTTCCAGGGCTTATTTGAGGGCTCAAACGAGATCTAAAAAATATGAAATTCGGCAGGCAACTACTTCTAAGGCTCCCCAAGCTTGAGGACTCCTCGGCTTGTACAAAATGGAGCTACAAAAAGATGAAACGGTATTTACAAGGGTTTCTAGTGATGAGAATCACTTTTATAATGATGTAAGGTTTGGAAAAATTTTAATAGGTTGCCTTAGTGCTAGATCCGCATGCATGCCCATACTTGGTTTCTTCCCATATGATGCCAACACCTTTGCTCTTTCATAGCTTTAGTCTTTCCAAGTCTTCTAGGTCAATCTCGGAATCACTTTCTTCAATCTGCTTTGGCTCCTTTGGTTGAAGTGATGCAAAATCTTCATCCAAGTCATAAGGCAGCTTCACTTTCCTGTCATCATCAAACCATGATTTGTTTTCATAAAAAATTACATCTCTACTCACAGAAAATCCTTTATTGGTTGGATTGTACAATCTATATCCTTTTTGGTTTTGATCATAACCAATAAATACGCACTTCTCTGCCTTGCGATCCAATTTCCCTCTTACTTGAGAAGGAATGTGAGCATACGCTAAGCATCCAAAGATTTTACAATGCTCTAGACTAGGTCTTCTTGCATTCCACACTTCATATGCAGTTGTTCCATCTAGTGACTTAGATGGAAGTATATTTATGAGATATGTGGCTGTAGACACAACCTCTGCCCATAGGTAGTTTGGCAATCCCTTTTTGTTGAGCATGAACCTTGCAGCTTCGACAATAGCTCTGTTCCTCCTCTCTGCTACACCATTGAGTTCGGGTGTATACCTTGTAGTGACTTCCTGTTTAATGCCTCTTTCATGCAAGAAGGCATCAAATTCAGAAGAGAAGTATTCTCCTCCACCATCTGATCTGAGTCTTTTCAAAGTCATACCTGTTTGGTTTTCAACAAGAGCAATATACTTCTTAAAGCAATTAAACACTTCATCCTTCTGCTTCATGAAAAATAGAATGGTCCACCTGCTACAATCATCTATGAAAGACACATAATATCTTGAGCCTGATATAGATGGCTCCTTACTTGGACCCCACACATCCGTGTGCACTAGATCCAAAGGATTTTGATACATATATCCTTTCTTATTGAAAGGTTGTCTATGAGCCTTTCCGAGTTGACAAGCTTCACACTTATAAATCATGTGTTGCCTTGTGATATTAGGCAAACCAAGTACACTTTGGTCCCTGCAAATTTTTTTGAGTGTCCTCTCACTAATGTGAGCAAGCCTTTTGTGCCATATCTCCAACTCTGTTAGGGTTTGAGATCCATAGCTAAACAAAGCTATGTTCTTTGTATCTTCCACTTCAAAAGTGAAAAACCTTCTTGTCTTTTCTCCTTTGGCAATCCTTCGAAAGCCTTGCCTTGGGTCTTCAACATATGCTCCAAATCAGTTGAATCTAACCTGCAATCCTTTTTCAACAATCTGTCCAACACTTATTAAATTTTTGGTAATTGTAGGGACATACAAGACTTTGCTTAAGAGGTTCATATTCCCATCTGATGTCTTCACATTACCTATCTTCTCCACTGAGTGCTTTGTGTCATCTCCTGTCTGCACTTCATGCTTGTTATGAGGATCTTCCAAATCAGAAAGTAAAGCCACATTTCCTGCTACATGGTTTGAGCATCCCGAATCAATGTAAACTATGTGATCATCATCCTTACCCTTCTTCATTGATAGATTCATAATCAATAATGAATCTTCTTGACTTTGGTCCTCTGCATAGTTATTGTAGTCTCTTCTTCCTCTATGGCCACTTTGATAGTTGTTATTGTTGTAATTGTTGTTGTAGTAGTTGTTGTTGTTGTAGCCTCCATTGTATCTACCTCTATTTGATCCATAGCCACCTCTATTGAATCCTCTTCCTCTTGAGTTCCTCGGGTTCCTGAAACATTCTTCAGTATTATGATTAGATAAGCCACATATATTGCAAGGTTGAGATGATTGGAATCTCCCCGTGCCTTGCTTTCCACCTCTGCCTCTTCCTCTAGCTTTTCCTCTACCTGCAAAGTTTGCTTGGAAAGAGCTACCTTCATCTTCATTCTTCCTATTCTTTGACTTGTCCTTGACCTTAGCTTTATCAGAATATAAGGCAGAAGTTTGATTACCTCTTGAGGACTCACCACCTTTGCTAATCTTTGGTTCATGAGCGAAGAGTTGGCCCATGATTTGCTCCTCTTCAATTACCTCTCAAATGCTTCCAAGTTGGTCGGAAATCTCCTTCATCTTTGTGACATAATCAGTCAAATTTTGCTTCGGGCTTTTCTTCATTGTTGTGAACTCCATCCACAATTGGTTCTTCCTTGCTCGAGTGTTGGAAGAGAAGAAAGAAGCAAGTGCATTCCAGGTCTCTCTTGATGTCTTGCATCGCTTGACATGAGGTAAAAGAAAATCAGAGATTGAGTTTAGAATATAGGACCTTGCAAGTGCATCCTTCGAACACCAATTTGAAAGTCCTTCCACTTCTTCATGTGATGGTTGCCCTTTGTTCCTCATGGTTGGCATTGCTTCATCTCCGGATATGAATCCATATAGATTCCTCCCTTGAAGGTAAGCCTCCATCCTTAGAGACCATGCCGGGTAGTTGTTTCGATCCAATTTGTCAATTGTTGATGGAAATCCATCTCCCATGTTGCTTGACTATGCTCTGATACCACTGTGAAGAGAGATGGTGGATGCAATCCAAAGATGAGTTGGTGCTGCTACAACCGGCTGCACACTAGCCAACTGAGACTTCAGAGTTGCTTAGTAGACCCTTTGAGCTTTCTAAATCCACCAAAATATCAGCCAAGTACTTTGGAACATGTATCCCAAAAGTTTCACTCAAGACAGACAAGTTGCAAGATGACTAGCTCCCAAAAACTTGCTATTTTCTCTTCAATCTCTACAAAATGACATGAAGTGGTCACGTACAAGTCTTGCTAATCGCCTCTTCTTTCTTGCTCTTTTTATAGCTATTCTTGGAGGGAGTTTTGAATTCGAATTCGAATAGCTCCACCTAAAAGTGATCCCCAAAGTTACGAGATATTCTGTCAGCTCAAAAATTCGTGGTTCTAGGTAGTTAGAGCCAACAACTTTGCTTTTACATCATGGATGAGGTACTTTTTCTTTTTCTTTTTTCAATTACAAGAGATAAAATGTACTCTTTTACAAGAGGTGTTCACATGACTACACATGTGACTTACAAATGATCATAATATCAAGCATTATCAAGCATATCAAGCATGTAGGCTTGGATAAAATGCACCAACAACCCATGCCAACCAATTTTGAGTTTCTAGTGGCCAAAGGACTAGATGATTTTGACACTTTTGATTTTGAGCACATCCTTCAAGGTGTCTGATTGATATATGTAGATATTGGATCCAAAATGGAAAGTGAACTAGAATGATAGATTGAAAGGTGGGAAGAACAACAACACACAATAGAAGAACACCATGTCCACTGGTAGGAGGAACAATGATTGACCAAATCCCAGGCAGAGCATAGAAAAGAAAATGAAGAAGAAGAAGAAGAAGAAGAAGAAGGAGGAGGAGGAGGAGGAGGAGGAGGAGGAGGAGGAGGAGGAGAGCCTATATAGATTGTAGCTCTCAAAAGATTATAGAATAGCATTGCTTCCTTCATTACACAACCAATTGCACCTTTCCCATCTCCCCTCCAACCCACTTATGCCCCATTCCCACACCCAACCATACTCCTTCCCTCTTCAATTCACCTCTACTTTTTCTTCCATATTTCAGCCATAGTAGACACGCCCTTCATTTTCGGATTCCACTATTACTTTGTACACAGAAAGTCCTCCATTTTATCTACCACCTAATAATTTTTTGTATTCACAAGTTGTATCAAGCATTGCACCCTTATTCCACTATTCAATATGGACACCTCACACACTAGCACGTTTGATACCATGGACATCTCACCACCACTAATTGCACCTCCCCCACCACCCACAATTCCACCATCCCTGAGCCCCACCTTCACCACCATCACCTTCACCCACAACAAAATTTTTCACTGCATACACCTCCCATTCCCCTTCGCATCCCCCCTGTACCATACACTCTTCAAATTACATCCACTGTACATACATGAATGGCAGATTCAACTCTACCTACGATGATAAGTTGTGCAAACTAACTGCGATAGGAGTATAATCTATTGGCATAGAAGAACATGATGCTTCAAGCTCAATCCACTCATCTCAATGAGAGGTTTTCAGAGAAGGTGATTCTATGAAGAATTTTCTAACAAAGATCAAAGACTTGAAGGAACAGTTGATTTTTGTTGATGAAGTTATACTAGATAGCTCACTTGTGCAGACCATTCTGAATGGTCTTTTTGATTCATATCAAAGTTTTTCTTCTACTCTTTGTTTGATGATGAAAGGAAATCCAAATGCCTTGAAATTTGAGGAGTTAGTCTCTATTTTGTTGCAGGAAGATCAGTCTAGGCAAAATATGTCCATTATGTGTGTTGCAGATCAAGCTTTCCTGGATAATCAGAAGGGCAAAGGTAAAGGGAGCTCATCTTTTAGTAAGCACAAATCTACAAATGCTCCACATTTGAAGAAGGAAGACAAAGATAAGAAGAAATAAAAAACGAAAAAATTCTTTTATAAGTCCTATAAAGGAAATGGCCATATCATAAAGAACTATCCAAAAATCACTGCAAAAGAGGCAAAGAAAAAGGAGGCTAGAATGGTTGTTGCAGAGGCCTCTACACTGAAAACAGAGCCTATAAATCTTGTGCCGAATGAAGAATGGGTGTTTACTACCATTTGCAATTTTGACCCATCTTCTCATGAGCAGTGTATGTCTGCAGTAGACTCAAATGGTTGGTACTTTGATAGAGGGGCAACCAAACATATTACCTTGCGACGTAGTTTCTTCACTTCATTTGAGCTTGCCCCTACAGGGAATACTATCACATACACCAACAACTCCTTATCCTATCATGAGAGTTGGTAAGATCATTGTGATTACATGTGATGGTAGTTCTTTCACTTTGTCAGATGCTTTATTTATGCCAAGGATCAAGAAAAAATTGTTATTAGTTTTTGCATTAGCCAAGATTGGCTTGGTTGTGAAATTTGTTGATGATAGATGTACAGTTCATGATCTTTCAAATGGCGACATGATTATTGCTTCTGGCAATTTATGTTGTGGGCTGTATAAGCTCATAGAATATGAAAAATCTATGAATGATTCAGCATATGCAGTACATGATTCTCAGGCTTTGTCAGATGCAAAGCTTTGACATGCACACTTTGGTCATCTGAATTTTGCTAGTTTGCTATGCCTATAGAAATCTGTAATGGTGTCCTCTTTGCCCAAACTTGAGGCACCCAGAAAACATATCGGTGAAGGCTGTATCTTGGTCAAACTGCAGTGTTACTCCTTTCCAAAAGATGGTTTAGTTCAAGCTACTTAGAAATTGCCGCTTGTTCATAGTGATGTCTATGGTCTTATGCAGACACCCTCTTTTGGAAACTATCTTTACTTCATGACTTTCATTGATGATTTTTCCAAGTATGCATGGATATATCCATTGAAAGCAAAGTCTGAAGTCTTCATGTGCTTCAAATAGTTTTTGTTTTTGGCTAAAAATCTGTGAGCATGTAAAATGGGCACCCTCGGTTCTAATTCAGGGGGGATATATGTCTTGTAACTTTAATGCATTTCTGGTTGAACATGGGATAAAACATCAATGTACAGTTTCATATACACCTCAACAGGATGGAGTTGCCAAACAAAAGAACAGGTCACTCATGGATATGGCGAGGTGTATGGTTATAAGCCAGGCTTTACCACATAGTTTATGGCTTGAGGCTGTCATGTGTGCAACATATGTACTTAAGAGGTGTCCCACTAAAGCACTACAGTCTATCACTCCATATGAGGCTTGGCATGATTGCAAGACATCTATTATTCATCTGCATGTTTTTGGTTCTCTAGCATATGCATTAGTGCTTGAACAATATCACAGGAAATTGGATGATAAATCAATAAAATGTATTTTCGTTGGGTACACTTATGAAAGCAAAGGCTAGCGTCTGTATCATCCATAAACTAAACGCATTTTGGTTAGCTATGATGTTTTTTTTGTGGAAGATGCTATTCAGCCTTTACTTTCATGTACGAAGGAGACATGTGTTAGCTCCAAAGTCATGTATGATACTTTGTTGCCTCTTTTTATAGGTGAACAGTCTAGTGCTAGTCCTATTGAGGCAACTTCTCAGCCTCTAAAGGTTTCATGTGATGATGCAAATCATACCATTTCTGATGTAGATTTGCATGATGCACTTGTTTATGAGAGAGAAAACATTAAGGAGATAGAAACTATGCCAAAATGGCTAGTGAAGGCTTTGCAAGATAGCAAATTAGATACACCTCTATCATACCGTACTCGTTCATGCTCTCATAGTGCCTCTTTTGCATTAGATTGCTATGCTATGGTTGCCTCTAGTCTCTATGATGAGATTGAGCCTATTTTGTTTGATGAAGCACAAAATTCTGAACGGTGGATGGCTGCAATGCAATCTGAATATGATGCTATCATGAAAAATGGTACCTGGTCTTTATGTGACTTGCCTCCTAACAAGAAGACCATTGACACTAAGTGGGTATGCAAGGTGAAGCATAAACCTAATGGAAGAGTTGACAAGTATAAGGCTAGTCTTGTTGCCAAAGGTCATGCACAGGAAAGGGGCATTGATTTTGATGAAACCTTTGCACCTACATGCTAAATGACTATTTTTCATAGCATCTATGCACTTGCAGCTCATCATGGTTGGAATGTACATTAGTTGCATTAAAATTGCATTTTTGAATGGTGACTTGCATGAAGAAGTGTATGTTTTTCAGCCCCATGAATTTTTGCAAAAAGGGCATGAAAACTAGGTGTGTAGGTTAAAGAAGGCATTATATGGTTAAAACAAGCACCACATGCTTGGTATGAAAAGATGCATGCTTACCTAATGGCACATGGTTTTGAGAACACTCCCACTGAAAGCACCTTATATGTTAAGTGTGCAAATGATGTGCTTCTAATCATTGTGGTGTACGTTGATGACATGCTGATGAGTGGTCCTCATGAGAAGCATATTGATAATTTTAATACAATTGATGGCGGAATAGCTTTGTGTGGAACAAAATATATTGACACATTATTGCAATATTTTGGCCTTGAAGACTATAAAACTATTGCCACTCCTATGGAAACAAGTTTACAATTGATTCTTCATGATGGTGGAGATGCATTTGATGTTGTTCTCTATCATCAAAGAGTTGGATGCTTCGTTTAGTTTGCATTACCTGGCTAGATATTCAGTTTGTCATCGCATAGGTGACTAGGTTTATGCATTGCCCAAGAGTCAAGCATTGGTAGGTAGTTAAGCACATCTTTCACTACTTGAGTGGTACCCAGCTACTTGGATTATGTTATCCCAAGGGGGGATCACTACCGCCAGATTTACATGCTTTTCTTCACTCTAACTGGACTGGTTGATATGACACTCGTGTGTCCACTAGTGGTTTTTGGTTCATGCTTGGTAGCTCATGCATATCTTGGCTAAGCAAGAAGGAGCCTACTATGGCCACTTCCAATTGTGAGGTTGAGTATAAGGCAGCTTTAACAACAACTATTGGGTGTGTGTGGCGTAGACGCCTTATGGTTGATTTTGGTATGGGTCATTCTTCTACCATCACCATCTTCACTAACACTAAGAGCGCATTGGCAATTGGGAGGAACCCTATGTTCCATGCTCGGACTAAGCACATTGAGGTGCATTATCATTATGTCAGGGAGAGGTTCTCTGTTGGAGAGATCAACTTGGCATATGTGCCCATGCAGGAGAACATTGCAAACCTTTTCACGAAGGCTCTGCCTAGGGAGAAGTTTGAAGCTTTCTGCAAAGCTTTGGGCTTACTTCCTTTTGTGGATTGATTCCACATAGCTTGGCACTTCCTTATACATGAGTGCCAGCTCCTTATTCACAGAATCACTCCTAGGGGGGATTTGTTGATATATTTAGGTAGTGATAAGTGTGAACACACTAGGACTATCGGGGCAGTTTTTCCATCTTTAGAAGGTTTTTTCCCCTAGCTTGTATATACACATATAGCCCTAATGGGTTACTTATCGTTGCACATTCTAGTGGTAATATATGCAGTATTGTGTGTTATGCTCCAAGCTTCTTCTTCTTCCTTGTGATGTTCGCATGCTTCCACAGAGGTCTAACTCCAACACCTGTTGATAGTTCATTCAAATTTTTTCTTTACCTTGTATATCCACCTTGGTCCTATGATCTTCATAAATGAAGTCTTGGGTAATAACTCCCAAGTTTAGTTTTTATATAGGGCTTCAATCTCTTCCTCCATGGCATTCACCCACTCAGGCTTCTTCTTTGTTTCCTCATAAGATGAGGGCTCCTAAGAGCTTGTACCATGTGTCAAATAAATTGAGTGTTTAGTGGCCAACTATGTATCATAGCCATACCTTTCTGGCCTCTGCTTTTCTCTACTTGACCTTCTCATTCTTTGTTGAGGGGATTCTCCTACATCCCTATCTCCTGCACTTTGGATTTGCCTTTAGAGTTCCAAGGATTAACTTCTCTCCTTGGATTCTTCTGATCATCTTAAGAGTCACTTGATGCTTCAAGTGTGTGATCATTCTTTCTTGATAGAATTGTAAATTCCTCCTCTAGGTCCTAAGGTAGCTTGATCATCCTACAAGAACCATGATTTCTTTTCATCAAACACAACATCTCTACTTACAATGATTTATTTTTTGCTTGGATTGTACAATCTATGACCTTTTTTATTAAGGTCATAGCCAATCAATATACATTTCTTTGCCTTAGGGTCCAATTTACCTCTAATCCATGAAGGTATGTGTGCATATGCAATGCACCCAAATATCCTACAACAAATCAAGCTAGATCTTCTTCCATTCCATGCCTCATATGGAGTCAGGTCATCCAGAGCCTTTGATGGGAGTCTATTCACCAAATAAGCGGGAGTAGATACTACCTTTACCCACAAGTAGTTGGGAAGTTTCT
This sequence comes from Ceratopteris richardii, assembly GCA_020310875.1. NCBI lineage: Eukaryota > Viridiplantae > Streptophyta > Polypodiopsida > Polypodiales > Pteridaceae > Ceratopteris > Ceratopteris richardii. The sequence continues at coordinate 79,360,093 of CM035416.1, forward strand.
TCTCATTGAGCATCAGCCTTGCAGCATCCATAATTGTCTTATTTCTTCTCTTTGCGACTCATTTTGCTCAAGAGTCTATCTAATGATGATTCCCTTTTTATTTCTCTCTCTTAGATATAAGAATCAAAGTAATGGGATAAACATTCTCCCCCTTGATGTAACCTTAGTCTTTTTAGGTCTTTGAATGTTTGGTTTTCCACAAGAGCTAAGTAATTTTTTTTTAACATGAAAATACTTCAGCTTCATGCTTCATGAAATACAACATAGTCCATCTTCTACAATCATATCTCAATGACACTGTATCTTTATCCAAAAATTGAAGGTTCCTTGTGTTGGAGTCAGACATCTGTGGAAGCACACGAACATCACAAGGAAGAAGAAGAAGCTTGGAGCACAACACAATACTGAATGTATTACCACTAGAATGTATAAAGATAAGTAGCCTATTAGGGCAATAGGCATATATACAAGCCGGGGGGAAACAACCTCCTAAAGAGGGAAAAAAGTGCCTCGGCGGTCTTAGTGTGTTCACACACATCACCAGCTAAATATATCAACAAATCCCCCCTGGGAGTGATGCAGTGAACATGAAGCTGACACTCATGTATAAGGAAGTGCCAAGCTATGTGGAAATCACTCCACAAAAGGAAGTAAGCCCAAAGCTTTGCGGAACGCTTCAAAATTCTCCCTAGGTAGAGCCTTTGTGAAAAGGTTTGCAATGTTCTCCTATGTGGGCGCATATGCCAAGCTGACCTCCCCAGCAGAGAACCTCTCCCTAACATAATGATAATGCACCTCAATGTGCTTAGTGTGAGCATGGAACACAAGGTTCCTCACAACTGCCAATGTGCTCTGACTATTAGCAAAGATGGTGGTGGTAGAAGACTAAACACCAAATCAGCCATAAGGCATCTGAGCCACACACACTCAACAGTCACTGTGAAAGCTTCCCTATACTCAACATCACAACTGGAAGTGGCCATAGTAGGCTGCTTCTTGCTCAACCAAGATATACATGAGCTACCAAGAAGGAAGCAAAAGCCACTAGTGTACACACGAGTGTCATAGCAACAAGCCCAATCAGAATCAGAAAAAGCATGCAAATCTGGTGGTAGTGATCCGCCCTTGGGATAAAACAACCCAAGTAGCCGATTACCACTCAAGTAGCAAAAGATGCACTTAAGCGCCTATCAATGCTTTACTCTTGGGCAATGCATAAACCTACTCATCTATGAGACAACAAACTGAATATTTGGCTGAGTAATGCATAAGTAAATCAAGCATCCAAGAACCTATTGATAGAGGAAAACATCAAATGCATCTCCAACATCATGAAAACTTAGTCATAAACCTGTCTCCATAGGAGTGGCAATAGGTTTATAGTTGTCAAGGCCAAAACGTTGCAATAATGTGTCAATATATTTCATTTGACACAAAGCCATTCCACCATCTAGGTGCATAAACTGAATGCCCAAATAATGATGCAAATGCCCCAAGTTAGAAATCTCAAATGAGGCATGTAATGAGCCTTGAAATCAGCAATATGCTTCTCATAAGGACCAGTGAATAGCACGTCATCAACATACACCACAATGATCAGAAGTACATCATTAGCACGCTTGACATATAAGGTGCTTTCAGTTGGACTGTTCTCAAAACCATGTGCAATCAGATAGGCATGTACCTTCTCATACCAAGCACATGGTGCTTGCTTTAAACCATTTAATGCCTTCTTTAACCTACACACCTCGTTTTCATGCCCTTTCTCCACCAAGCCAAAGGGCTAAAAAACATACACTTCTTCATGCAAGTCACCATTCAGAAATGTTGTTTTAATGTCCAACTGATGTACATAAAAACCATGATGAGCTACAAGTGCACATATGCTACGAACAGTAGTCATTCAGCAATTAGGAGCAAAGGTTTCATCAAAATCAAGGCCTCTTTCTGCAAAGTATCATACATGTCTTTGGAGCTATTAGATGTCTCCTTAGTATATGAAAGCAATGGCTGAATAGCATCTTCCACAAAAACAACATCACGCCTAACGAGAATGCGTTTAGTCTGTGGATGATACAGATGATAGCCTTTACTTTCATAACCATACCCAACAAAAATACATTTTAGTGCTTTATCATCCAATTTTCTACGATGTTGTTCAGGCACTAATGCATATGCCAGACAACCAAAAACACGCAGATGAGCAATAGATGGCTTGCGATCATGCCAAGCCTCATATGGAGTGATAGACTGTAGCGCTTTAGTGGGACACCTGTTAAGTACATATGCTGCACATATGACAACCTCAAGCTAGAAACTATGTGGTAAAGCCTGACTCTTGACCATACACCTCGCCATCTCCATGAGTGACCTGTTCTTCCGTTCAGCAAATCTATTCTGTTGATGTGTATACGACATTGTACACTGGTGTTTTATCCCACGTTCAGCCAGAAATGCATTAAAATCAGAGGACATATAGCCCCCCTTGATTAGAACGGAGGATGCCCATTTTACATGCTGACAAATTTTCAGTCAAAACCAAAATCTTTTTGAAGCATATGAATACTTCGGACTTTGCTTTTAATGGATATACCCATGCATGCTTGGAAAAATCATCAATGAAAGTCACGAAGTAAGGATAACTTCCAAAAGAAGGTGTTTGCATAGGACCACAAACATCACTATGTACAAGCTGCAATTTCTGAGTAGCCCGAACTGAACCATCTTTTGGAAATGAGGAATGCTGTATTTTGCCCAAAATACAGCCTTCACAAGTATGTTTTCCAAGTGCCTCAAGTTTAGGCAAAAAGGACACCATTTCAGATTTTTGTAGGCATAGCAAGCTAGCAAAATTCAGATGACGAAAGTGTGCATGCCAAAGCTTTGCATCTAACATAGCGTGAGAATCATGTACTGCACATGCCGAATCATTTATAGATCTTTCATAGTCTATGAGCTTATACAGCCCATGACATAAAATGCTAGAAGATCACGTTTCCATTTCACAGATCATGAACTCTACATCTGTCATCAACAAATTTCACAACCAAGCCAATCTTGGCTAATGCAGAAACTAATAACAGATTTTTCTTGATCCCTGGCACAAAGCATCTGACAAAGTGAAAGAACTACCATCAGTAGTAGTCAAAATGATCTTACAAACTCCCATGACAAGATAAGAGGAGTTGTTGGCACATGTGACAGAATTCCCTGTAGGTGCAGGCTTGACTGAAGAGAAGAAACTGCGCTGCGAGGTAATATGTTTGGTTGCCCCACTGTCAAAGTGCCAAACATCTGAGTCTACTGCATACATGCACTGGTCATGAGAAGATGGTTCAAAACTGCAAACAGTAGTAAATGTCCATGTAGAGGTTCATAGCTATGGTGAAGACCACATTTTTCATCAACTTTGATTCCATTGATGAATTTCCTCAAAATTTTTGCTCTTTATTAATGAACTCTCCAATGCTTCCAATTTGTTCTACAATGTCCTTCATCTTGGTGACAAAGTCAATCACACTTTGCTTGGACATCTTCTTGAGTGTTGTAAACTCCATCCATAGTTGATTCTTCTTGGATTTGGTACTTGAGGAGAGGAATGTTTTGAGATATCAAGCTCAACATATGATGATCCAAGATGACATGTATTACTTTTTCATTTCTCTGACATGTATAGTGGTCAAACTAGTATATGTCATGGATACTTCATTGAGATTTACTAGATTTATCTACCAATAGTGATGGCACATTTGTCTCTTTCCAGCTTACTCATTTATGTTCTATTCTTTATATATTCGCTAGTTGTATTGTTTTTTAGGTCATTCTTGTATATTTCTTTTATGTAATAGAATAAGAAGAAGAAGAAGAAGAAGAAGAAGAAGAAGAAGAAGAAGAAGAATTTTTTTCTTCCTTGCCTCAATTTCTGTGTGCTCCTCTTTGATTGTGAGAGCATGTGTGTGTGTGTGTATGAGCTCTCTTCCTTATCTCCTTCCTCATGAAAGAATCCTTCTAGAGCATTACATGTCTCCTGAGATTTCTGAAAACTCCTCATGTGAGGGAGTAAAAAGAGAAAGATAGAGCTGAGAATGTATGATCTTGCCAAAGCATCCTTTGAGCACCATGAATTCAACCTTTCTTGCTCCTCTTGTGTTGGTTGGTCCTTGATTCTGAGTATTCGCATCATCTCATCTCTAGATATGTATCCATATAAGTTCCTTCCTTGTAGATAGGCCTCCATTCTAAGTTACCATGCTGAGTAGCTACCTCGATCCAATTTATCAATAGACCAGGGGAACATGATGACTAGTCTTTATCTTTGTTCTCATACCACTATGAATAGGTGATGGGATTAGTCTAAATATGAGAGAGTGTTGGAAAAAAACATGTTCAAAACTAGCCAAAGTAGCTTCATGATTAATTATTGAAAACCTTTAGCTTGCAAAATATGCATTAGGAACATCATAGTCCTTTAGAACATCATTCATATATAGCTGTGAAAAAGAAGATAAGTTGGGATATCACAAAATTTGAAAAATCCTTTTATTTTTGGATGAGAATCTCCCAAGAAAATGTTCAGATCTCATAGCTTGGTACAAATTAGCAAAAGAGATTTTTCAAACTTTCATTAAGTTTTAAGCTAATCAAAGCAAGTTATTTCATTAATTTAGACTTATTATGCAGTGATCTATGATTTTAAGAAGTTTGCAGGGTCACCCTGAGTTTTTAAAAAGAAGAAGTCATGCAGACAAAGTCACACTCAAACATTCATATCTTGTGATCTACACATCCAATTTGATGAAAATTTGTATGTAAGATCATAACACTCCGATCTAAGTGGTTCAAGTTATAGATTGGATACTAATAATCTATACACTTCAAAATGGACCAAAGAAAATGAATGTGTAACTCAAAGTACTTCAACAATAAACAGAGAATGATTAGTTAATCAAAATGATCATAATGTGTATTGATATTGCACATATGATACAAATGATTTGTGAAGGACTTCTCTCACGTTAGGAGAGTACAATGTATACTCATAACCTAAGCTCAAATCTTACTAATGTCGTGCATATCCCACAACATAAAGGTAGTGTATACTTTTTAAGCTTGAGAGTGGCTGAATCTTCTACCTAAAAGGTATTCCTAAATCTTAGGTGGTAGTTTGAAGTTTTGATAAAAAAGTTTCATGGATTTTGGATCTCATCAAGTTACAAGTTTTGCTCCTTATCACTTTCACAATTAACTAAGATAAATTGAAGATGTCAACCTTTGAGACTTAAAAACATAAATTTCAATTGATTTTCATTTGTGCGTGATAATTTTGAGATAAATCCAAGAGCATAGGTCAAGCTCTTGGGCTTGCACCTTGCACCAACAGTATGCCCTTAATTGAGTTTATACATGTAGAAGAACTAGAAGAAATGAAGCTGACAAGTGATGAAGAGGAACTAATGGGCAAGGGCAAGGAGTTGAAGTTCAAGTCAAGCCAATGATGGAAGAACCAAAAGCAATGTGAAGATAAAAAAAATAGAGGGTGATGAAAAAACGTGAGGATCAAGTTTGTGAGCAGTCAATTGAAGAAGGAGAAAGTTAAAAAGGAGAGGTGAAATATCCAAGCCAAAAGATGTTCATACCACAAAAATGTAGGCAAAAAAGTCTAATAGGGGAAGGTACAACGTTGATAGATTTGCAAATGATGCATCTTTTATGAAGAATGTTGCTTATATGAAAAAGTAATGGAGAAACAAGAGTCAGAGTTGTATGAGGATATAAGAAGGTTTAAAGAATGGAATGAAGCTATGGAAGAAGAAGTTAATGCACTCAAGAAAAAATATACATGGACATTGGTGCCAAGGAAAAAGAAGATGAACGTGATTGGCTTGTATACAGTCATACTAAGACCAAAATCCACGTTATTAGCAAATGGATTTGCTCAAACACATGTTATTGACAATGATGAGACCTTTAGTCCTATAAAGCCTCAATTCATAAGACCTCTCATAGCTATTGCTACAAGAAAGCATTGAGACATCTATCAACTAGATGTGAAGAATGCTTCCGTGAATGGAGACATAGAAGAACTAGTTTCAATGGATCAACCCCAAGGTTATGAAGATAGTAGGTATCAAAAGCATGTTTGCAAGTTAAAGAAGGCATTATATGGTCTCAAGAAAGTCTCTAGGACATTGAATCAAGAGGTAGGAAACTATCTTAGAAGGTGTGGCTACATTCAAAGCAAGGTAGATCCCTCTCTCTACTTGAAGAAGAAAGGCAATGAGGTAGTATACATCTATATCTATGCGGATGATTTGATTCCTATAGGGAATGAACAAGAAGATTTGAAGTACGTAAAGAGTAAACTTAGATCAGATTTGGGAAGCTTGAAGTTTTTTTTTTTTTGGACTAGAAGTAGTGTACCAATAGCAAGGTATACATTTTCCTCAAAGAAAATGCATACCTCATGTGTTGGATATGTTTGGCCTCACAAAATGCGAGCCTCTGAGTAATCCAATGGAATTTAACCTAAATCTAACATCTATACTAGGGAATGAAATGGAGAACTTGCATTTATACAAGTCAATTTTCGGACCAATACTATATGCAACTATTACAAGACCAGACATATGCTATGCAATAAGAGTATTGTCTCAATCCACACTTAATTGCAACAAAGAGATTTCTTATATGCTTGAATCATGTAATAATTTAATACGTTTTCTATCCCTTTGGATGTAATATGCAAGTTGAATTTTATACTATTGTTGTTTGGGTAGGATTAAAGTAATATAGGAGGAGTACTAGTGAGTGTGCAATAACCCTACGTGGAAGATTGGTCACATGGAAGTAAAAAAAACCCACAATGGAATTTTCATCAATGAAGGCTGAGTAAAGATAACTTACCCAAGATATATGTGGAAGGATGTTTTTGAAGATCTCAACATGCAGGGAAAACAATTTCAAATAAGATGTGATAATATGGGTGGTGTTTACCTTTCTTCCAATCATATGTTTCATGCAAGGAATAAAAGCACTCAAATAAATTATCAATTTGCAAGGGAAGATATTTTCAAATTATTTGTAGGTACTTGTGAATACCAATGATCAACTTGCAGATATGTTCATAAAAGTTTTGGACTCAAATAAACTCTACAAGTTCAAGCATGCTCCTAGAGTCAAGGAGATTGGATGATGGATTGAAGCTTAAGGGGTAATGTTGAAAGATTAAGCTTGAATTTAGGGCTTTCATTGGACCAATAAGAATGAAGAACCTTTTGCACGATATTGCTCAGCAAAAATCTTTCCCAGGTGATTGATTTCTTTGTTAACTAGCCTAAACTCTTTTTGAATTTTGAATAAAAATACCATGGAGATAAACACATTTATTGCATTTGTAAGATATATTAGGAGTGTACTTACTCCAAGTAGTAGCCCCCTTGCCTAGTTGCTAAAGTTAATCCCCCTACTTGCTTAGTTTTCTCATAGGAAATCTCTACTAGCACACATAATACATGGCATTGTAAGGATATCTTGGAAGAACTATTTGTGTCTATTCTCGTATCCATCTTATAACGTTTTGTTACATTTTTCTAACTTATGCACAGAAAATATCTTGGGGGTTCTCCAAGTGAACTACTAAAATTCTTTGAAATAGTGAGGTAATTTCTGCGAGAAGTGAACTTGGGAGGCCCATTGTGTTCTACCTATATTGGGAAGTGTTCTCGTCTCCTATTATGGTATTGCTACCATAAATGTTCATCTCGTTTTTCACCATAAGTGTAATAAAATGATCCAATTATAGTGCCGAATTCCTTGATATATATTGAGTTTTTCAAGGCTTGACTAATATAGATTGAATGATTTACAATGGTCCAAAATTATCACTACAAGAATTTTACCATAGGAACCTTGGAAAACGATGATGTCAAGAAAAAAACTATTTCTTGGTATACTCATCGATATCTCTGTTGGTATGTCCATCAATAAAGCAATCAATATAAGAGCAAAATAAATGGTTTTCCACTAGTGTTAGCTAGTGGGTCATTAGCCTCCCTTGATGTTGTGTGGCTTCAAGTCCCATGGGTTACATTGGTGGCACACACTCTCATCCACATGTTCTGATGAAATCAAACTAGCTCCTTTGGGGATTTATTAGCCTTCAGGCACATTCATTGGACAATATCATCAATGGCATGGGCCATTGTCTCTGTGATAGTTCTACTTCATCTCAAACCAATCTCCTCATCTGGCCTTGGGGTTGTTGCTTCCCAATTCCTACCTATACTAGGTCTTTAGGCTTTGATCATTCCTAGTAAATGCTAAGAATTCTACCCATGCTTGTGTGAGATTTAGGGGGTCCCATGAGTACTATGCCTCTTCATTCTACTTTCAATCAATTCAAGCTATTTGAAGGTGTAGATAACAACATCGAATTTCCCTTTAAAAATAATTGTTGTGAATGGACATAAAAATTGCAATATCAACACCCTAGGAAACTCAATGTTGATGTCATCAAGCTGATTCATAAAAAAGGTAGCAAGAATAGGATTGAAAAATGGTACTCAATCATGATGCTTCAAACATGCTACAAAATTCTTGCAAAAGTAATTGCTAACAAAATTCTTATCACTTTAAGAGGTGGCTTCGCAGGGACCAAAAAGGATTCAACAATGGTAGATCAATACTAGAATCTATCATTGACATTTGGGAAGGTCTCAATTTTGTTGAAGAGTGCGAGAAAGACATTGTATTCCTTAAAATCAATGTTGACAAAGCCTTCGATAGTCTAGAATGGGACTTTGTCCTTCAATCTCTTAAAGACCTCGGCTGTAATCAGAAATTCACTAAGATGATTGCTACCTTGCTAGGGAATGCATCGATGCAAATAAATGTCAATGGCTAGTTATCAAATGCAATCGTATTAAAATGATCCATTAGGGTAGGATGCCGATTGGTGCCTCTGCTCTTCGTTATTTCCATAGAAGGGCTCAGCCATCTTGTGCAACATCACATGGAAATGGGTCATATTAAAGGTCTCTCTCTACCTCTCAAACATGGTTAGATGATCATGAGACTTTTTGCAAATGGCATTAATGCATTTGTGCATAATGATTTGACTAGCATTGAAGCCTTTTGGGGGTGCCTTGACAATTTTTGTGAGGCCTCTAGCTACAAAATCAACCACTCCAAAACCTCTTTCTGAGCTATCTCTAGACCACCACCGGAACTGTTGGTTGACCATGGTTGCCAAATTATCCCCAGGGGCCAGGTCTTCCACCTTTTTCAATATCTCGATGGGCTTTGGTGTCTCAATGGAGCAGAGATGGAATTTGGTCCTTTCCAAGCTAGACAACAAGTTAGTGTACTAGAAGGGCATGCAAATCTGTTGAAATAATGAAAACAACTCCTAATCTACTATTAAATTAGATTAAGGAGGATGGAACAAAAGAAATGAAAACATAATGAACTTGATTAATAAGAAAAGACTTACATGAGTTGCTCTATGAGCATGATGACTCCATTAGGAGGGAGTTCACACTCTTTGCAATGGGCAAGAGTGAATGAGCTTGAGAGGAGTGAAGGGAGGCCTTGCTTATATGGATTTTGGGAGAATTCCCTTACATGTGGGATAAATGAGCATGCATGAGAATGAAAGTGAGTCTAGAAAAAAGGGTGGAGCATGGAACTCTCAACACCCCCCCTCCATGCGATTACCATTTTGTTTTTAATATGGAGGTTTAGTGACATATGGGATCACTTAGTCTATTGGTTGGTTTTTAAGATCTAAGGACATATGGGATCCTTAGACATAACTTGGTCATATGGGATCCAAGTTTGAGACATATGGAATCCCTTGAGATCTTGGAACATATGAGATCCCAAGACATATAAAGGGTTTACAACATGAAGTAGGTGGTGCTTATGGAACCATTTGCCTCCTTTTGAGCATTGTTTTTTTTTTTTGTCGTTTTAGTCTTCATGGGATCCATTGATGGGATCTTTGGTAGGGTCCTCTTCATGTGGACTCCTTTTTATTGATTTTGCGCATGTCCTTGGGTTTTGCTTCATGAGAGAGTACATTTGAAGATCCATATTAGATGTGTGAGAGCATGAACATAACTTTGGAAAATTTTTCATGGCATTGGGAAGGTCCTACCCTGAGTACTACTCAAGGTGATGTCTAATCCCTTACAAAGTGCCATAAATATGTTTGAAATGGTTTCATCTAGACAATGATTGTTAAGATGTGTATATCTAGTCAACACTCTCTATTTCGGTGCTTCTCTCTCTCTATTACTCTCTCTATGAGGGAGCGTTGAGTTTTGTTGCTGCAACATCCAACAATTATGGCTACTATATGTACTTTTGGTGAAGGGTTGCACAATGGCTTTTCTGCTGCTTGCTTCAATCCCATCCATCGCTCAGTCTCTAATTCATTCCATCTATGACTCTCTCACTTTCTGGTCTTCGTGCACTGCATTGGAGCGTTTTGCTGAGCTTGCACTAAACCAGGTTGTCAACAATTTTTGCATTTAGGGATGGTAACTTTCCTTTTCACCTCTAAATCTGTGAATGAAGTCCACCCTGACAAGTTGTGCAACCAAGTTTCTGATGCAATTCTGGATGCGTGTCTAAAGCGGGATCCTGAGAGCAAACTGGCATGTGAAACATGCATGACTCTATTCTTCTCTAGAATTGGACTTTATTTCAGTAGACAAGATCTTGATACATTATCTTCCTCTGCTACATCACATTATAAGAGCTCTACGCATCTTCAAGAAGTAATTACATGTAGGAGCTGATACATGTGCTCTCATGTGCAATAGTCAACCATTGTTGAAGTCCTTTCTATTGGCGTGATGACCACACACCCATTTCAGATGACTCCACGTTGCAGAGACTATTGCACCCCACCATTTGTTGTATCTTCTTCTCTCTAGAAACACCTTAGCCATTCCCATTCTCTCTTTTCTACCATCATTGCTATCGTCCTGCTTATACTCATAGGCATATGCCTTGTTGTCAGCTTGCTCAAGGTAGAGCAGTTCCTCCTTTCGTGAGCCACGCTTGCTTCTCCTGCTTCCATTGAAGCATTATGCTGAGTCAAAACCATAGAGATCTGCAAGATCTAAGACTTGCAAGCTCTATGTAAAGCTCCATCTCCATCTCTCCTCCATCGACAGAGATTAGAAACTCTTTTGATTTCATATAGTAATGCTGAAAAGCACTTTAAAAAGGAAAAACTCGACTATACAAGACATTAAACTATGATAAGATTGAGGAAGGAAGCTACATGAAGATTATGAGAACATGAGCCACCATCACAGAATTGAAAACATACAATGGAAAGAAGGAATATAACACTACTTAGGTTGATGAGACCACTAACGTGCTTTAAAGCACTCTTATTATGATATGGGAGGGAGTAAGAAAGAAAAACATGCTAATGATGAAGATAACAAAAAAACAAAGCTCAAAAGGGAAAACAATTAACCTATGCTATAATACCATGTTGAACTAATGAAAACAACTCCTAATCTACTATTCATGCATGCATACTTGGAAAATGCATTGGAAGAAGTGTGGTGCAAAAAGTGGAGGTCTTGAGCTAAGTACTCAAGGGCATGCTGACGAAGTGGTTTCCTAATCTATCATGGTTATGGTGTTGCCAAAGTAGGGATTCTTACCATGGTGAATGGTCGATCCATGTTTATCTCTTCGTGTTGTACACCTGTCATTGTGATGGACCATGGGCTAGTCTATCATTGTCGATGAGTGCTCTTGTTGATGGTCCATTGATGAGAATATTCTTCGAGCACCTATTCCTATCCCCTCTTTATAAAGCAACATTTTCCAAATATTGAGAATTGAATTTCTTTATATTCCTTGACAAACAGCATTGGGTAACCACACCAAGCTTATTTTCACATATTCTCTTTAGCTCACCATAAGCAGCGGTCTTCTCACCAAGTATTTATAGAAGGATTTGCAGGGTACCAAAACTACCCCTTGCAGATATCTCCTTGGATGCTCTCATACATACAGTAGTTAAACATCACTCAAGTTGTAGACCTTCAAGCTCTTCACTCCTATCATGCTAAGGGGGAACAATAGTTGTGGATGCCATGTCCATGCCAAGTTCTAGACATCTACCAGATACGACAACAATAATATCGTCTGCTACCCGAGACACACTTCTATCCAAACTGATAAATGCCCGGTAATCAACAGTTCCATCTTCAACTAAGCATGACTCATTCATGTTCCATGAGCCAAACTTGGGAACAAGTTCTCCCCCCTTTTCTTTTTTTGTTGAGAGGATTTTCACAAAATAAGCAGAAGGATGTTAGTATCAATAAAATAATTTACATACGTCAAATGTGTCTCATGTGCCTAGGACTCTCAAATGTGTCTATGCACGGGCGTGTAATGTGGCCCTATATTCATGCATACTCTGGATGTTACTTTGGGGCGTGGATGCAAGCTATACTTAAAGGTTTCCATTGGACCTCGAGATGACAACTGATCATTCCTCCTTATAGGGATCTAGTCGAGAACCATGTTCGGCTACATAGAGATCACCTTGGGATTCTTCATCGTCAGATGGTTTCTTAAATTCTGTATCCCACATTGGTTCTTTGGTTCTAGGGGGGCTACTTGTGCTTTTGGCTTCCATACACATACCATTGTTGCTGGTCTTCTGACTCTTGTTGAAGAGGTGAGTTGGTATGCTTTTGGTCTTGTTGTTTGGTTCTGACCCTCGCCTTGCCTTGGCTTCTTTGTTGAGACTTTTCTCATGTGGGAGAGCATAGGTTGTTGTGTATGTAAGAGCTTCTTGGGTGCCCATATTTGTAATTGTCCTTGTTGAGCGGTAACTAATTTCTTAGGCACCCAAACTTGTCGAATACCTTGTGGTTGAGCTTGTCCTAGTTTCTTCGTTCGTCTTCTGGTCTGGTTGGTTTGCATGGATGGGAATTGTGAGGACAAGGCCGGTGGTTGTCCTCCTTTTTGTACCTAGTTCTGCTTCATGCTCGGAATTGCCTTCTTATTGAATGGTGTCTTTCTATTCGATATAGCAGTGGCATTGAACTATTGTGCTTGTCTTTGTGGTGTTGTGGTTGCCTTAGACTTTGAAGAAGAAGAAAGATCCACTCGCCTTCGAGCCTGTTCTTCCATGATTGACTCCCTCTGCATCATAGAGATTTTGACACCTACAACATCTCCTTCTATAAGATTAGGCTTAGAAGAACTAAGAGAATGTGTGACACTTGGATTTGTGAGCATGCGGTTCTCTAATTCTAATGTAATGCAATGTTCATGTGCCCAAACTTGAAGAAGTTGACTTTTTAGGTTTAAGTTAATTGCATGGTCATAGCTCCAATCTTGACCCAAGACAAGTGGTGCCGTACGATCCTCATCGTGACACATTAGCATTTTGACTCTCATTGGAACATCTTGAAGATAGATGGGAAGCTCTACCTTGCCCAAACAAGGGGTTTCGACACCTCCCAATCCTATGAGATAGGCTTCTATGGGAATGATGTTCAATTGCAAGTCTTGGCAGTATGAAAGTCTAATTGCACTAGTTGCTGCACATGAGTCAATTAATGCTCTCACAGTCCTTACATTTTCTCCGTGTCCTACCTCTAAGGTTACAAAGGGGTGTTGCACCCGATGTTTGGCACATGGCCATGTGATATCGTGGGGCTTCAAGATTGACATCTAGACCTAGTTCGCCTTAACGTATTTCTCCTAATGTTCTCTCTGGCCTCTGCTTGTGCTTCTTCTCTAACCCTTATCTCTTCTTCTTTTTGCTTCTTAGCAGTGTTGAGTCTTGTTAGCATATCCTCTATAAGAGGTTCTTGATACAGCTTGACTCTACATCCACTAATATAGTTTGGCAAGATGTTAGCTTCTCGCGTGGCTGATTGAACTGCACCACTAGTGGAAATTGTATGAATGATCATGGGTCCATATCCTCTTTTTTCCAATTTATGAGCATGTTGCTTTATTGTATAAACCAACACTAGATCTCCATCTTTCAATCCTTTATCCTTGATGTGTGCATCAAAATAAGCCTTTTGTCTTTTGTTAGTTGGCCGTGGGATTGGCAAATGTAAAACGAAAACGTGTAATCACACGCGCGAAAAGCGGTTACGCTTCATTTGTAAAATTTCTATTTAAAGCAATGAAAAGATACGCGAAGGGAGCGCGAACGCGATTTTCAAAATCACCAAACTGTTCATCTGGGTGTGTCCGATTTCACTATGTTGTTGTTCTTTTGATATCTAAGTAGTTATTACTGTGTTACTGTTGTTTCTCCAGTAATTGAGTAGTTATCTGAGTAATTATTTCTGTGTCCAATATCTGAGCAGGATCTTGCGTTCTGTATCCATCCGCGCTTGATGTGCATGTTCGTAGTCACGTTAACTTGGTGATTCATCTGTGTGACCATCTTGCATTGTTACTGTATACGATCGGAGTAACTGATTCGCTCTGTGGTTCGTTCTTTGCTACTGATGTGATTTGTTCGTTCACACTGTTTAGTGTCCAGTGCAGAGTACTTGGTGAAAGGCTACAGGCCTGGAATTGCTAGTAATGTGTCAAGTTGTCATGTGTGAAATTCGGTGAATAAATCTGTGTAGCTGTATAGTGTACTGAGATTGAATTGTGTTTGGATTGTCGCCATACTGTGGATTAGGAGTATATACCTATATTCGGTAAAGTTGAAGTATTCTATTGTTCTAAGTAGTACCACGAGGTAGTGTGTAACAGTAGAATACCTGAGTGTGTGCGGTACCTGAGTAATTGAGCTAAGACGTGACATCACATGTCTCTGACGTGGCTAAGATTTGGGAACTAAGTACAGGGCCTCTGTCTAACAGACCCCTACCACTCCCAAGAACCCACTAAGACTGGTTAAATGCCATTTTGATATTTAGAACCAGGCGTTTAACAATTGAGCATTTTAACTCTGCTAGTTAACACTAGTTAACACAGCGGCGCAGTCTTCTTCATCTCAGCAACCGGAACAGGAGAAACAGACGGAAACAGAGCCCATTCCTACTGAAGAAGCTTCTCAGCAACAAACCGAGCAGGAACAACAAGCCGACGAACAAGAAGCGTTCAAAAGGCTGCTTAAGGCAGTGGAATCCGCAGCCGACAACGTTGAAACACAACAAATTAAGGTAATCGAAACTCTCTCTACCACTCCCACTCCACCACCGGAACCTCCACTAAACCCAATCCTTCCAATCCCACCCATTGCACCCGTCGAGCCCACAGCCTCTTCCACCTCATCACCCAATTACTCTCCACCGACCTCCCAACAACTCCACACCACATCCTCTTCACAACCTCGACCCCCTCTTCTACTCCCCTCAATTCTAGTCTTCTCTGAGCTTGCTTCAATGGGCAACTGCTCATTGATCTCTCCTAGCAACTACCAGTCCAGATAAGAGAAGTCACGGACAATATTCGCAACAAATTGCAACATAAGGTGGATGTCCTGGAAGCGGATATTACACCATTACAGGAGGAGGTTGACGCAGTCAAGGCCGAAAACCACCAGCTCCATGCACAGATTCTCCAACTTCAAGCTCAGCTGGCAGAACAGCAAACACTTGTCAAACAAAGAGATACAACACTGGAACAGCTCGCCGCAAAGGACCAATTATTAAACGAAACACAGGCAGAAATCAAGCAATTGAAGTTAGATATGCAGGATAAGGAGGATGCCAGAATAGCACTAGGCAGTTTGCTGGAAGAAACAAGAATCCAACTGCAGGAAGCAGTACAGAAGAGCCAAGAGAAGCAGAGGGAAACTAAGCAAGCAGAAGAACAACTACGTATGACAAAAGAATCTTTAGACAATGTCAATAATATAGTTAAACACCAATTGAACAGGGAAGCTAAATATCAGAAGGACTTAGCAAATGCTCGAAGAGAAAGAGATGCTTACTACAAAACCATAGAGTTTCAGAACCAACAGATCAAAAGGATAGATAATCAACTGATCAATCAGAAAGAAAGAGTAATTGACATGCAGAAACAATTGGGCGAGATGAAGGTTTCAAGGGATGCAGCCCTATCAAATGAATTTTATTTGCAAGAGGCCTTTTTGCAAACGCAGGCCGAAATTTTGCTTACCGACGCAATCGCCTTAAGCTCGGTTAGGACAGATGCACAGTTAGTAGAGCCATCGATTTTAGTACAGATGTTAGAAACACTCAAAAAGAAAATTACCCGAACTTTTAGGCTAGCCCGAAATATGTACTTAGAAGGCATAGTAGCCGAACAGTAAAGTTCTGACATGCGGGTTCGAAGTCCACCGTGCGTGCCAGTGTTAGTTGGCCGTCGGATTGGCAAATGTAAAATGAAAACGTGTAATCACACGCGCAAAAAGCGGTTACGCTTCATTTGTAAAATTTCTATTTAAAGCAATGAAAAGATACGCGAAGGGAGCGCGAACGCGATTTTCAAAATCACCAGACTGTTCGTTTGGGTGTGTCCGATTTCACTGTGTTGTTGTTCTTTTGATATCTGAGTAGTTATTACTGTGTTACTGTTGTTTCTCCAGTAATTGAGTAGTTATCTGAGTAATTATTTTTGTGTCCAATATCTGAGCAGGATCTTGCGTTCTGTATCCATCCGCGCTTGATGTGCGTGTTCGTAGTCACGTTAACTTGGTGATTCATCTGTGTGACCATCTTGCATTGTTACTGTATACGATCGGAGTAACTGATTCGCTCTGTGGTTCGTTCTTTGCTACTGATGTGATTTGTTCGTTCACACTGTTCAGTGTCCAGTGCAGAGTACTTGGTGAAAGGCTACAGGCCTGGAATTGCTAGTAATGTGTCAAGTTGTCATGTGTGAAATTTGGTGAATAAATTTATGTAGCTGTATAGTGTACTGAGATTGAATCGTGTTTGGATTGTCGCCATACTGTGGATTAGGAGTATATACCTATATTTGGTAAAGTTGAAGTATTCTATTGTTCTGAGTAGTACCACGAGGTAGTGCGTAACATTAGAATACCTGAGTGTGTGCGGTACCTGAGTAATTGAGCTAAGACGTGACATCACATGTCTCTGACGTGGCTAAGATTTGGGAACTAAGTACAAGGCCTCTGTCTAACAGACCCCTACCACTCCCAAGAACCCACTAAGACTGGTTAAACGCCATTCTGATAGTTAGAACCAGGCGTTTAACAATTGAGCATTTTAACTCTGCTAGTTAACACTAGTTAACACTTTTCTTTGTAGCATAGATGTGTGCTACTGCTCATAGCCTCATCTTACCTAAGTGTTCCAGATCAAAGAACCTCAAGAACAACTCATATCCATTCCATTCATGCTCTTGTGCTACTCTTAAAGCTGGGTTTTACAATTTCTTCTTTATTTGTTCTCACATTCTTATTTGTGGGTCTGAAGGTTAGGACATGCACCAACTTGTTTGCCCATTTAGGGACAACTTCTAAATTAAACAGATAAGCATCGGCTAGTTCATCAGGCACTCCTTGCGGTGATTCTCTTGAAGTGATGCGAGAAAGGTGATCCGCCCTTAGGAGTTCTGCCTTTCCTAACAACCACTTCAAAATCATATTCCATTAGTAAGAGGAACCATCTTACTAAACGTCCTATATTGCAAGGTTTATTGACCAAATATAACAAAGCTTGATGATTAGTGAAAAACTTGAACTTATTCGCCAATAAATAGTGTCTAAACTTCTTCACAACGTATACCGTGCCTAAGCCTTCTCTTTCAGTTGTTGTATAGTTTTGTTCTACTGCATTTAGTTGTCTACTCGTGTATGCTATAGGCAAATCTAGATTTTCTTCACCTATGGGTTGTGCTAGCACACATCCTATTGCATGATTGGATGCATCTACATGGACATGGAACGGTTTATTCCAATTAGGGGTGGTCAGTATTGGTGTTGTGCACAAACATCTCTTCAATTCATTGAAGGAATTTTCACACTCGTTGTTCCACTGAAAGTTGGTTAACAAGGCATAAAGAGGTTTGGCTATGATTGCATACATGTGGATAAACTTGTAGTAATATCCACAACGGCCCATAAAGGCTTGGACCTCCTTAACATTCCTTGGTCTTGGCAACTCTACTATGGCTCTTACTTTGTCCTCATCTGTTGATATTCCATTCTTAGAAACAATATGACCTAAGATCTTACCTTGGCGTACCATGAATACACACTTTTTTGGGTTCAGACACAATTGATATTCTCTACACTTGTTGAAGATCTATCTGAGCTCATGGATATGGTATCTTCTTTCTTGGGAATGAGCACATAAATAATCCACATATACTTCTAAGCTCTTTTGCAAGAAGTCTTTGAAGACATGACACATGAGCCTTTGGAATGTTGCAGGTGCACATGCTGCTACTTCAATGAGGGGATATGATAAGTTACATATGGATATAGAAAAAGAAAGAAGTGATTGGCAGTTGAGTATAGAAAAGGAAAGAAATGAGTGGAAATCAAAAAGAGAGTTGTGGACCTCTCAAAATAAAAGTTTAATGTTGATGATAGAAGAGCTACAGAAAAAATTGGAAAAATCACAAACCCAGGTGGAAGAGCAGGAAGAGACTACACAAGCAGAAGAATATGAAGTAGGAGATGATGACATAACCCAACATGGTGGTGAACAAGAAAACAAAGCACCAGTAGAAGAGTACTCAGAAGAGTTTGTTCAGAAACTTCTGACACATAGAGATTTGTGCAAACAATTTCCACTCTTTATATTGGGAAGGGCCTAAAATTCAAAAAGGTACTGTGTTTCGTTATCTTGGGTACCCTATTGGGGTCAATGTTTCTACCAAAGCAAAATTGAATGGGTATTGAACAGATTCAGAGGTAAAATGGGTCTATGGCATGCTACACAATGGCCGATACATGCGAGGGTCAGAATTGTTCAAGCATTCTTACAGCCTTATGTTATGTATTATCTATTGTTGCTTGACTGGAGGAAATCTCATCTCCATGCTTTTGAATGCTTGTTGAAGAAATTTTTGTGGAATAAAATGCACAACAGGGCGTTGGTGCTTTCAGATTAAATGGCATCACACAAAATGCAAAGATTCCCCACTCTGTGGAAAAAGCCATTTTGTGTTGATCTTCTGGGGCAATGCCTACTTGGTTGTAACCTTAAAATCCATCAAGGAAGCTATAAACTTCATCTTTGATTGTAGTGGCATTAACTTTTTTAAGGTTAATACTTGTTGTCTAATGAGTTTGAAGCATTCTCACTACTAGAGAGAATTTTATGCCTCAAGGATTTGAGATTCTTTCTTAGGAATGAAACAATCTAAGTGAATGATTCATCATGGAATCCATTGCACTACTATAATGGTCTTTTTGAAAGAGTTTCTTGACTTTTGGACAAGACTCTCAAAGTTTTATTGTTGGAATCGTGTTTATGTCTCGAGTATGAAACTAAAGGATAACCTTAGAATATGGTTTCCCATTTCCTAAAGAAATTTGGACTGAGCTTTCATTTATATGTGTTCCTAATCTTAAGATGGAGAAATTTATTATCATTTTTCAATTGGGTGATGTTACTAGAGTACCTCAAACATAATTCGACAATCCACATTGATTGCATAGTTTAAAGTACAAACATTCTTTGATGATTGAATCAATGTATAATAATCATACTATGAACACTTAATGTCTTCTTTATCACTTAAGAACCATCTGGATTCTTTCCTAGAAGTGATAGCTTACCAACATCTTGGAAGACCTAATGGTTGATGCTTTGAGTCTCAAGGAGGGAGTCCCGAGTACAAATCTTGGCTGGACATATCCATGAGTTCCCAAAGATGGGTGTCCATGAAGTTCCCGAAGATGGGCGCCTCTACATTACGAGGTTGGGTATGTGTGTCTTTCCTATTCATTGTACTCTAAAAAATAACATCTTGGAAGATCTTAATGACTGAACTTTACAAATAGCTTGTCCAAAATCTACACTTTTTCAACCTAAATTAGTGCATGCGTACTAGAGTGTCAAGAAATCTAATGCTTTACTCCTCATACGAAGTAAAATGTGGGCATGTTATAGCTAACTGCATTTATGGTTGGGCATCCCACCCTTTTCTAGAATTTAGCATGCCAAAAGGTTATTTTCAAGATAACTTTCTTGAATCAACATCTATATCTTAAAGATGTTTACTTTCTTTAACATGTAGTCAAGTTTAATGATTTTTCCCTTTTTTATGTACTAACCTTAAATTCAAGCAGTTCTTGAGCTTGCTATGCATGCATCCATGCACAAACATACTAGTTGATACCTTTCAAAAATATATAAACATGCATTGTGCACAAAATTGAGTGCATCAAATATCTTTTTCAAGCAAGATGAAAGTGTATGTTGTGCATGAAAACATCCCTTTGGAAGGAAAGATGCACAAACAGTCATTTGTTTTTGTGCATGGACTCACATTTCCATGTTATGTTCCAAGTTGTGCTAATGCTTCATGCTTGAAATAATAAGCTAGTTTCATCACCTTGGACTATATTTAAACTTAATCTATGAAAATCTTTACTCTACTTCAACTTTTCTTAAGATGAAGTGCAAGGTAATGAGAACATGATCAAGCATGAACTAAGAACAATCATCAACTGGAAAGTAATTATCTCCAATTTGTGCTACGTCCTTCCATTGTCCACAAGAGGAGGCACATACTCCTCCTTGTAGACTTTTGCTTCCGCATGTCCTCTCCTTTGAAGACAAGTGTTATACTCTTTTCACTCCATTGGATGCATGAAGAGTCTTTATCAGTTGAAAGCTTGAAACCCACTTTTAGGTTACAAATATGATGAAGCTTTAACACGGCACTATCCTGGATTAAGGCTAGAGGTTCGAATCCCGATTGTGATATTTTGTGACTACGAGAGAAGAACAACTATATCAAATGCAAACGCTTCTTGTAGGCAAGATTGATACGCTCATATTCTTGTATCATCATTGAATATTAACCAGAAGGATAGTTTTCATATTGCCAAGTATCTAGAGACGTGAATAGCTTTGTTTGATAAAATGTACTTTTCGTTTGATAAAAGCGAGACAATATTAAGTTTTTCTTTGATAAAATGCACTTTTTGTTTGATAAAAGCGAGACAATATTAACTTTTTGTTTGATAAAATGCACTTCTTACTATATTG